>VMDR010012323.1:0-26771 GCA_007922815.1 Macrotus californicus | reverse complement strand
AAAGTTATACTATTCCTTGTGTGTGTGTGTGTGTGTGTGTGTGTGTGTGTGTGTGAGAACCCATGTGTTGGCTTTCAGAATGAACTAGAAAAAGAGTAGTTTGCTTTAGGTTTCCCTGACTCTTACTTCCCCATGTCCCGAACTTCTCCATTTGAATTGTGTTTTACATTTCTTTACAATAATATGTCTATTTATATGTATATCTCCTTAATTATTTCACAGCATTGCTCTGAAAAGCTATCAATTTAATTAATTGCCATTTTGAGTAAGTTTTTTGGTGTTAATTATAGTAAATGATTCCTGAGAGCATTAATCAGTTCAATGAATTATCAGTCTCAAGTTCTGAGACACACAGCAGGTCAGGGCTTCACATCAGTCTTCTTGCTTTTCTGTAGCTACTAGGCATTTTTAATACCTTTGAACCTCACATCTGCTTGCTGTTTTCCTGTCACTAAGGAAGATCAAGTTCTCTAACATAGAAGGCAAATTCTATGCTGTTATTTTGACAGCACTAATTAAAAAAGAAACACCTTTGAGGAAATGATTGTTTCATTTAGCTGGACTTTTGAAAGCATGCCTTTTCTGCATTCACTTTCTCCATCAGTGATTAATTTCACTTCTGTCTCTTATGGGCAATTTTAGAGGGTTTATTCAAAGCCAAGCCAAAGGGTAGCATCTTTTTTAGGGATACATGCAAAAATTAAGTAGCATTTATGTACTTTTAACAACACTTTCTTTTTTAAAGTATTTTTATTGATTGTGTTATTACAGTTTTCCCAATTTCCCCCTCTTTATCCCCCCTCCACCCTACCCCCCCAACCCTCCAGCATTCCCCTCCCCTTAGTTCATGTCCAGGGGTTGTACATACAAGTTCTTTGAGTCCTCTGTTTCCTATACCATTTTTTATCTCTCCCCGTCTATTTTATGCCTACTAACCATGCTTCTTCTTCCCTGTACCTTTCCCCCTCCATTTCTCCCTTCCCCTTCCCCACTGAAATCTCTCCGTGTGATGTCCATTTCTCTGATTCTGTTCCTGTTCTGGTTGTTTGCTTAGTTTTTGTTTTCATTGTTTTTCTTTTCTTTTAGGTTCATTTGTTGATAGTTGTGAGTTTGTTGTCATTTTACTGTTCCTATTTTTGATCTTCTTTTTCTTAGATAAGTCCCTTTAACATTTCATATAATAATGGCTTGGTGATGATGAACTTCTTGAACTTGACCTTATCTGGGAAGCACTTTATCTGCCCTTCCATTCTAAATGAAAGATTTGCTGGATAGAGTAATCTTGGATGTAGGTCCTTGCCTTTCATGACTTCAAATACTTCCTTCCAGCCCCTTCTTGCCTACAAGGTTTCTTTTGAGAAATTAGCTGACAGTCTTATGGGAACTCCTTTGTAGGTAACTGTCTCCTTTTCTCTTGCTACTTTTAAGATTCTCTCCTTATCTTTAATATTGGGTAACTTAATCATGATGTGCCTTGGTGTGTTCCTCTTTGGGTCCCATTTCTTTGGGACTCTCTGGGCTTCCTGGGCTCCCTGGAAGTCTATATCCTTTGCCAGATTGGGGAAGTTCTCCTTCATTATTTGTTCAAATAAGTTTTTCAATTTCTTGCCGTTGTTCTTCCCCTTTTGGTACACTTCCTGAGCACCTACCAGGGGTGTCCAACCCATGGCCCATGGGCCGCGTGCGGCCCAGGATGGCTATGAATGAAGCCCAACACAAAATCATAAATTTACTTAAAACCTTTTTTTTGCTCATCAGTTTTCATTAGTGTTTGGCCCAATGTGTGACCCAAGACAACCTTCTGCCACTGTGGCCCGGAGACGCCAAAAGGCAGGACACCCTCATCCTGCAGGATGGTGTGCCTTGAACCAGCAGTCTCAGAGGAAGGGGAACCGCCCAGGCCTCCTGCAGGCACTCTGCTTACTACTGACCATAGAACGGTAACCCACTTCTGAGTTTATGCACTCAGTTATCAACTTTAATCATTCTTTTAATAAATAGTTTAAAGTCATGAACCCAACTTCTCACTTGAGTTCTCTTTGTCTGACGCGCCATTATCAGTTACAGCTCACAGGTATGGAGTGCTTCTTTTTGCCGGGCCGTGTGCTACGTACTTTCTGTTCTTTATTTCATTTAACCCTTTTAACAATCCCCATGGATCAATCAGTGTATTCGTTATTGTCATTTTACAGATGATGAACCTCAGTGAAGACACTCACTCAACATCACACAGGCAGTTCCAGGTAGAGCTGGTGTCCTAAATCTGCCCTAGGGCCCATGCTAAAGGCCACAAGGCCATTCTGAGTTGCTACTTTCCAATGTTAATGACATGAGTAGGAAAATTAAAGAGTCATTAGTTAGTATGAAATTGATCAAGGAAATCTAGCCTTGATAACTTCTTTGGCTTACTTACTCCTTTGTTCACCCATATATCCAGCAAGTGTTGATGGGGACCCCCTCTGTGCCAGGCAGTTTGCTAAACCTCCAGAATACAAAGGCACACAAGATGTAATCTTTGCCTTGGAGGAGTTACATACTTGGATTCAACTGTTTATTTTCTGTCTGTCTCTATGAATTTCTCATTTCATATTCCTGAACCATGTAACGTCTTAGCTGTGTGAGACCGGGAGAAGGTGTTTGTTGCCGACCCTTGGCAAGGAACTGCTATAGAAGGCTTTCAGATCTGACTTAATTGCATATTCAAATGTGAAAATATCACAGTATATGAAACTTAAGTGGGGAATTCTGACAAGGAAAATGTTACTTCTTAATTTTTAAAAAGAGAATATGCTAACATGTAGACCTCAAAGGGTATATCATCCAGTTGTATAAATAGATAACTTAGGAAGTTGCTAATTCCAATGAAGTTGCTCTTTCTCAGTTGCTGTTGAAAGAAGTATTAGAAAGTCTGCATGTCTGATGAATGAAAAAATCAACAGTGGCTCAGATATTAAAACCTGTGATTCAAGTTCAAGGCATCTTGTTATCTTATTGACAACCTCAATTGAAAATCCAAACTTTAATGTGTACGTATAAATAGAGCCAAATGGAAGCAATTTCAAGATGTGTAGAATAACGATGCCATGACATCCTCCAGAAACAATCAGATGCCTCATTGTATGGGAGCTTTTGCAAAAGGGAAACCTCAGACTCCCCAGGGCTGGTGATGTGCCTGGGAGTCAGGGAACTCTTGGCTTACTTTGCTGGGCTAGATTCATTTGTGTTTCAAGAATTTTTTAAAACATCCATTCCATTCTTGCCAAATGTGTGATGTTTGGAAATCCCCAGTTCTTGGTGTGGCAGCTATTCATCTTCTCTTGGGGCTCTGACTCATTTCAAGCAGGACCAACAGTAAGATAGGCAAGGAAGCTCTCCTTTGAACAGAGTCTCTCACTGGTACACACCCAGGTTACACTGTTGAAGGCAGGGAATGTTGGCTTTAATGATGCTGTTATTGTCTGTTCTCATTTTTCCCAGTAATCACTATAAATATCCATAGTATCTGAACCTGGGCTCCCTAAAGGAAGAGTAAAGATGGGTTTTCAGCATCACTCACAACTTAGGACTTCCAATCCTGATGGGAACTGTTTTGTTCTGGAAAGGACTCCTATTTTCAAGCCTTCCAAATGTGACAGGCAAAAGAAGAGGCCATTCGTGTCCCAAATCCCTTAGCTTAGGAAGGAATAACCAATTCAACAAACTCAGGGGACTCAATGGCTTTTTAGCCCAGCTGTTGAGGAGGGAGAGACTGAAAACTGGAAACCACGTGATAGAACACGCTGGGCTTCAGGAGTCCAGAGGAGTGTTTTTGAGCTGAGGTGGTGGAAGGCCTCCACCCAGGCCTTGGGTGGTTGCTTGTAAATATTTTTGTAGAGTACTCAGTGCCCTTCAGGCCAGATTTCCTTTTTACTTGACCTTTGCTATAAAGTAAAAATTCCATTTTTTGGTTAAATTGGTTTCTAGAACTTTACTATTATTCCTTACTTCTTTTTTAAAAAAAAACTTGTCCACCCAAAGGGAAAGTTTTCCAAAGGGAAAAATAATATTACAGAAGATAAGTCCCTCAGAAATCCAAAGGAGCTCACTAAGCTCCCTGCAAGTATCATGAAACAAACTTCCTCAATCAATGGGCCATTCTGTTCAAAAAAACATCCTGCAAGTACTGATCTTTTTTATAACTTAAAAAAGTCCCCCTACCCTGGATTTAGTAGTTATAATTATATTGCTGTTGGTGAAATACAAGTAAAGTCATCAGAGTTGGGAGTAAATAGCTTTTGTACATTAGGAATACGTCCAAGAAACAATGACTTTATAGTGGACTATTAATATTAATGATGCAAGAAAATTGCAAGGAGATTCCTCTGGAGAACCCTTGGCATTCGTGTTATTTAAAGCTATTCTTTGTAAAACCTCTGCTCAATTACTCAGGCTCAATCACCATTACTTTCTTCAAATGACCTTCATGAACCCCAGCTGGGCATGTTTTGATCTCTCACTCTGTATCCCTCTAAGATCAGCCTATGTGCTTACTGGAGTGTCTCTCATGAGACTTATGATTTACAATCTCTCCATCCAATTAGTCTTCTCTTACCTTCCATCTTCAACTGCATGCATTTGCTAGAGGATGATCAAGAGGCAAGGGGAAGGCAAAGGAGGTCAGAGCTTTCATGGGAATTTCTTTCTTTTGCTGGCATCTCCCAATCTCCATAATTCACCTGGAACTTTTTAATTATCCATGTTCTGAGTCCAAACATGCTCTTCTTCTTATCTATCCTCTATTCATAGCAGGTCCTCTCATGTGCACCCAGAAAAGTCAAGACTTACCATGTTCCCTCTCAGGCAAATGAACTCCTGTTGAGATGGGACTGTGCTCTCTAACTAGAACATGGATCTTCCTGTTAAGTCTCAAGACATAACCAGGGTGGCACTACAGAGGATATGCTAAGGGGGCTCTCAGATGCCAACTCTTGCCACTCCTTGAACTCCCTTTCACCCTCTTAAACAATTCAGGATCCCATGTAAATTTCCTTATGTTTTCAAACTTCTTTTACTGGCCTTCTACACAAGATTCTCTCAGTAGCCATCAGACTTTGAAAGTTGTCTGAGAATCAGATCCTGATCGCTTTGGACTGATGTGAGAAGACAGAGTGAGTTGCTCACATTGCCACAGTAACACTGGCCATATGTGTACACCACCCAACAAAGTACCCACACATCTGTTTTTATTTTCAGATTTGGACAGGCAACCCACTGCTGACAGAGTCCATGGGGCAAGGGTAATGGGTGCATTGGGATGGGCATGAGGACTGGAGCCTAGAGGTGGAATTGGCTGAGAGACAACAGCAGAGACAGAGTCTTCCTGGGTCCTGGGACAGCAATCATGCCTAGGGCATCCTAAAAATCCAAAGGCAGAAGTGGGAAGAGAGGAGCCATGATGCTGATCCAAGTGGTAAGAAACCAGGAGAGCTGGAGCTCAAATGAAGCCTGGGGTAATGCTCATCACAGATACATGAGTCTTGAGGGATCAGAATTCTCATCTAAATTATATCTTTTAATCACTTCAGTGTATACAATATTTAAATGGCTTCCAGGTGCTATCCTCTAAAGTTAGGGAACAGAAAGATGAACTCAGCTAAAGTGTCCTAATTTGAAGCTGAGCCTTTGCAATGGCTGCTGGGGTGAAAATAAAAAAGATGCTCCCAAGCTTACCTTCCACATCTGGAGTCAGCTTTGTTTGCAGGTGTTGCCTGGGGGAGGCAGGTGGCTGGGAAAGGGAGGTGGAATGTGTTAGTGGTTCCCAAGCCTGGCTGAACATCAGTTACAGTTTTGAGAAAAGTACAGATCAGCCAGGATAAGCTCAGAATGCTGCAATAACAAATAATCCCTGAATCTCAGGAACCTTAACACAACACAATGTATTTCTTACTCAGACTCCATGTTCAACAAAGTCGGCAGGGACTGCTGTGTGTGTGTGACTGTGTGCACGTGCACCTGCCCCCTGAGGCTCCAGATCCATGTGCTTCACTGGTGATTGCACCAGGGAAGAGACTGGGCAGAACCACTTCCTATCTTCTAAGTACCTGCCTGAAAGGGACACAGGCCATTTCTTCTCACATTTCAATGGCTAAAGTAAGTCACATGGTCAAGTGTAACTTTGAAAGAGGCAGGAAAGTGCAGTCCTACCATAAGTTTACAGAATGTAGAGATGGAATATTTGTGAATAGCCTTACTAATTACAAACAACCCTCGAGATTCTGATTCATTATATCATCTCCACCTTAGTCTACTAGTTTCCTCGGTCTGGAAACCCCTGGCCTGTCTAATTGATCTCCTTGGAAGAACTGCCTAGCCAAAGTTTGAGTTCTCTTCCTGACTTCTTGGTGTGGCCTCATAAGTAGTGAGTGTGGGACTGCATTCAGCACATGCCCAGTCCAACGAACTGCTTGTGGTAGCAACTCACCCACTCGTCGAGAGGGAACGGAATGCAAAGTAACTGTAGTTTTTATTTCTATTAACAACAAAATACTTCCGTAATTTCACAACCCATTGCTTTTAAGAGCACATATATTACAAATAAAGGAACTCCACAAACTTTAAAGATTAGTATTTATCAACACTTTTGTACACATACACAAATATTTTAATATTATGATATCTGAAATGTTATTCATATAATTTTAGCATGTCCTAAGTATCAACTAAAAAGTTTCTTTTAAATTTGGTAAAAACCGTATATTTTACAATCTCTTATTTACATTTGAAATGTGCTTAAATGTTACAAAAACATTCACTTTGACCTTTCAAATATGTGTACGAGGACTTGGTATTGAACATATTGTAACTGACAGCAAACTAAGGTTTGCTTTTGAGCTGCACGTTCATTGGAATTTCATGGCAAATATTCAGCTTGGCTTGAACGCTTGTTTAACGCTGCTCAAAGAACAAATATCTTAAGAAATGTGCAAATCCAGAGACTGGCATAATTCTCAAGCTAGCGAGGTAAAAAAAATATTAACATTAAAAACTTCAAATAAATTATATCTGGCTTCTCTTCCCCGAGATTAGCTGCAAGTTCAGAAAGTTCTCTTAGAGGTGTGTCCGATGCTGCAGAACTTTGCTCAAACTTCTTCACTAGGCGAGATGGAGACCGTGGGCAGAGCTGGGGTCCCCTTGCTAATGATTCGAGAGCACGTTCGCTCCACTCCTCGCTTTAATGGCTCGTCCCGGCACGTAATCTTAAGGCAGGACAAAACACAATATGACAAAAGAACACAAAGGATAAGTTCATGTCAATATCTCCAAACACAAAATTGAAACCTAGAAAAGTGACTTTTAAAAAATTTCTCACAGGAAATCTGCAAATTTTGAAAATGCACTTATCAAAGTAGATCTGAAGAATTTCCAAGCCCATGTCACAGGCATTTTGGCAAGATTTAAAGTATTGTCACAATACTCTTCAACTATCAGATATAAATTTATAAATGTTTGAATAAACCTTATGAATATATCTGAATAACTCCAGAATTTTATTTTTTTCTGAAAGTGTATAATTTATGTTGTTATCTACCAAAAAGAGAAGACAATTGCACCCTCATTTGAATGTTTGCATTAATGGAAATATGAGAAAAATATACTTTTGAAAATTATGTTAATATGCTTATATAACACTTTTCTGTTAGATCTGTTCTAATGATATATAAACACAATAAACAACGATAAAACACCCAGGCACCTCTAAAATGTGTCTCTGTACAGAAGAGACAATGGATATTTTAAATTCCTAGTTATGGAGATTTTCCCATGAACTCCACACATTATGATGTTTTAGCTCTGCTCTTCCGAGATAGAAGTGCCACTACTATCCCCCCTGAGCACCCAGCATCGTCTGTGACCAATTCATGCTCATTATCAATGTCACACGTTCTGCTTAAATAATTTGGCACATAATGTTTTTAAAGAGTATGTAAAACCCTAAGAGCAATATGCCTTTGCATCTCGCCTGCTTGGCACGGTAACAGTAGATCTGTTTCTTTCTTTGTATATTTTGTTTGATACCCATTACCACAGTTGACTTCACTATGCCTTTGTCCTTCCAAATGTGGAAAGAAACTCCAGATGAGTATCTTATATTCATGTTTCATTCAAATACTTACATGTGTTATTTTGGCTTCCCTCAAAGGAGCCTTTATGCTTTTTGGATATTTGTAAAATAGTATGGCATTTTTGCTGCCTATAAAGGCAATTATTGCCTGCCTATCACTTTCATCACTCATACCGCTTCACCTCAACATGCTCGTTCTTGAACACTAGCATCCACTTCATCCTGTCCCATCTCCGTCCTTATGCTGGATGTCTGCTCACTAAGTCAACGACTCCAGGCTGCCCTTTTAGCTAACACTTTGCCGACACTCTGGAAGTGAATGGCATAATTAATTCTATTTCTATTTTTGTATTTCTATGTCTGTCTTTCCATTCTAACTATGCTTCTATTTTTAAAGTTCAATGATAGAATTTCACTCTTCACTATAATTATTATATATGCACCTGTTTCCAGAATATCTGCATGAATATATAGGTACATGAAGGTACTCACACATGATAGGTTATGGTTCATTTCTGCATTACAGGATTATGCTAAGATTTGCCAACCCTTCCAGCTCCATTAAAGTTCAAACTCAAACATTCTGGTCCAATGCATTTTCATTGAAAACAAATTGAGAAAAGCATCATTTTTTTTTGTTATAAGCACAAAGTAAAATAAATATCCACTTTTAATGCTACGGAATTTACCAACCCCTATCTTGTTTTAGTTATTTCTGATTTCAGGAACTTGTTCATTGCAACTAACTCAAAGCACATGGTTATCATGAAAATAGCTTATTTTGCTGTAAACAGCATAGTGTTGCTGTAGATAATTTATACTTATGATTGATACTTATCAATTAGCTTCTCCTCTAGAATCTTGTCTACAGTTAATATTTTGTCCTAGTTTTAATCTAAGATGGAAACGTTAAATAGCCATATAATCATTTTTTAAGGAACACTTTTTTTTGAAGACATCATGTATGTTGTGGTGATTGTCCCATAGATAAAGACCTATGGACAAATCCCCATGAAAGCTTAGGACAGAGAGAAGGTTCATCATTCCTGCTGACAGGTCTATTTCGATAACTGAGTAACAAGACCTGTTCAGTCTATCAGTTTCTTTTCTCTGCATCAGCTTGCAGAGAGTACAGAGTCAAATTTTGCTTCTCTTAGCAAAGGTTTTCTAGAAAATCAACGATTTTTTCCTCCTGTTAATCACAGGTCCTTGTCTTTGTCTTCTTGGTTTAGCACTTTGGAGCATAGTGAGTTTGTGTTTTGGATACAAGTGAGATAAAATAGTTTTACAAGTTGGTGAAGTGTGAATTTTCTTTTTAAATGCTAAGTTGTTAAATTTAACTTGAATCAGTAGGCTTTTGCCTCATTTTGACCTTCCTTGAAATGGAAAGAAAGTTGTTTTAATTAAATAAAAACTTAGAGAACAGCAGCCACTATGGAGGTGTCTGGGGAAAATGGCAAGAAGAGATAGGTAGACCAGCAGGCCACAAAAGACAGCGTAGACATAAGGAAGGAAAAACATACCACTTTTGCTCATAGTACTGAGGGAAATACTAGACACAGAGGAACAGAAGTTGTATAAGCACGGACTGCAACAGAGCTGCGGGGAAAAAAAGAGAAAAGCATTTTTGCCCAAAGTGTCAAGGTCAGATGCAATTTACAGTTGGAAACAAGCATTTCTTCACCACCTTTTCCAACTTTCAGATCCACTGTTTGTTCTTTCTGTTTCACTCCCAGATTTATGAGTCCCCCGTGCTACCAAGGCATCTCTTGAGCATGCAATTCCTATTAGCTTCCTACTAATCCCAAACCAACACTCCTCTTCTAGGAATCCTATCCAGAGAGATTAAGTCTAACAGCTGTCAATTAGCCATTTCTTTTTCCAGCTTCGATGGATGGTTTACAATGTGGGTAGAAAGAGATGGAAAAGAAGAAAAAAGCAATTAGAATAAAAAAATCATAGGAAACATTTCATGTTTCCTGAATAGTTTTGACAGTGTTAGGTCATTTAAGGAAAGGAAGGGGACAACTCTTTAATGAGTGGCAATTATGCATGAGGCACTATTTGTAGGTAAGTTTTCCCCCTTAATCATTTTGTAAAGAACACATACATCTAACTCCTGGAAGGGACCACCAGTGATGAGATGTCAGGGGGAGTGAGGGACTATGGATGCTGGAAAGCCCGGAGAGCAGCATTTGCCTTTCATCCACTTGATTTTCAGCACTTCAAAACATATTATGATTATTCAATGTCCACATTTTGTGCACAGCCTTATAGAACAGGCTGGACACATGTCTGAAGTCATGAATGACTTGTTTGTAGGGTGGGAGATTGAGTTTTATCCCAATTCTGCACATTTTCAGGAGGCCCAGCCTCTGTAGAGGCAATCTTGATCTTCAAAAAACATATCTTCCTTAGTTCTGATGTTCTTCTTGAGTATGGTGCAGAGACCCCTAGTGGAAGAACTATGTAAGTCCACCTCACAGCCTGGGGGTGGGGTGTGAAGTCCTAAATCAGGGGTCAAGGGGAGTGGTGGCAAACCCTACTGGGAGTGCTACCCAATGTTTCTGGGTGTCTAATGGGGCCCATATGTCCTAGAAAACCACAGCTCATATGGTCTGGAAAAACATGTCTAAAAACTGTGGAAAGCATCTGGGGTCCCATCTTTTTTCTCCAGCCTTTTCTCTTCCCTGGTCTTTGCTTTGAGGCAAGGGGTGTGGCACACAGGGGACAAGACAGGTCAGCAGCATGACGCTCACATAAGGTGCAGTGATTTTGACGGCAAGAAAAGAGACTCTTTCCGGTTCTCCTGGCATTGAGGAGAAGATGGGCACTTTCTATGAAGGGACAGCTCGAGCCACCCCAAGGTGAGCCTCACCTGCTCATTCATGATTGTGGAGAGTTCGCTGAGCATGTCCTTATAATGGGACCTCAGTTCTTCCTGGTATTCCAGCTGGTCTTCCTTGATGAGGCGCTCATTCACGTCGAGGGCCTGCCCACATGCGTCTGCAAATTGCCTTTAGTGACAACAATGAGCAAATGAACAACCAGCCACAGAAAGAGGCGACTCAAAGGCAGGCTGCTGATACCCTCTGCTACCCCGAAGGGGGCTGGTCAGGTGGCTTCCTGAGGAATCCATGATTCCCTGTTTGAAGGAGCCCGAGGAAGAACATGCCCACAAGGAAAAGCTTACCTGAAGATTTCCTTCAAAAGCTTTACTTGGTTGTCAGGGTATTTCTTTGCATTGGTTTCTTCAAGAAAAGCCCGTGCATAGGCCATTGGCCCGGCATTAACCTATTGGGGAAAGAATTTGCTGAGGAAGATTCCACTTCCTCCACGGAGGAGCCCTCTCCATGGCCGGAAGGAGTAGCCACTTGAGCACCAATTGTGCGGGACCCCAATTCTCTCCCATTGTTGTGAAGTCCACTAATCTGTCTCATTGGCTGTCCTCCAACTGGCCAATCAGACGCTCAGGGCACATCTGAGTCCCACACTTCACTGCCATCTTCCCCAACTTCAGTCCCTTGCCTACCACTTCCCATCTTCACCTTATCCAAATACAGCTTGAACTATTTTCTCTTTTTATTGAATGTATTGGGGTGACATTGGTTAATACAATTACACAGGTTTCAGGGCTACAGTCGTATAATGCATCATCTGTTTATTGTATTGTGTGTTCGCCACCCCAAGGTTCCTCCCATCACCATGTATCCCACTTTTACCCTCTTGAACTATTATTTTCTTACTGTCTTTGAAAATTAGATTCTTTTTGTTTACCTAAACAAATAAATGTAAGTTAAACATCTGTGAAACCCAATGTTTGAAGTGCTAGTAATTTTTCTATTAGCATTAAAGCAAATATGTAACTGTTCATCAAAGACATCCCACGGTGGCAGTGGGGCACGCACCATGCAGGGCATCACCGTTGTACTGTATTCCACTTGAAGGGCTGGCTTAGGCTCTGGCCCAAGGTGGCATTTATTGGAATTATGTGTGAATGCTCAGGGCCAGGCCCCGTTCACGCTCACGTGCAAGAGGAGGCTCATGCTAGTGACGGCCTCCATATTCCTTAGTGCTTATGACCTTTTAACGTGACGGCGGAGCTGGGAGGATAAAGGCAAGGAGAAGGGAGCCAGGGCTGTGTCTGAGTCATCTTCAGGTGTCTGTGACCTCCAGGCGCGGCCAGTGTGGGCGAGTGAGCAAACCTTCCTCTGCTCAGCCGTGCGCTGAGGGAAGCTGTCCCTTTCGGAGGCAATGGTTCCCTTGCTTCTGGCTTTTGAAAATTTATTATTATTATTATTATTATTATTATTGAGTCAGCCATGGGAAACACAGACAAGAGGTTGGCAGGGAAGAGGGCAGCCGGGTCGGAGTCAGGATCAACATTACTGATTTTTCCTTTTGCCTCTGGCTCCAATATAGCTCCAGGTGATACTGTTATTGGCCTGCTTTTACTTAAACTGTTAATATTTTGTCCATCATGACATTATTTTTGATTTTTTAAAATAGTGTATTACAATATTATTTTATCATGGTTACTGAGTTTTTGGATGTGCCCCCGCCTTCTACCTTAAATTTTCTGCCTGAGGTGAGTGCCTCACTTGCCTCACCCTAGTCTCAGACCGGGTAGTATTAAGTAAGCCCTAGCACTTCCTCTTGCAGAGACTGCGTTTGTCTGTCTGTCTGTCTGTCTGTCTGCCTGTCTGGCTGTCATCAGCAGACTCCGTCAGCTCTCTCTCTGCTTCCAATGATTCTTTCTCCTCAGCTTTCAGGTCTAGGAAGGGGGGTGGCCCCTCTGTCTTGCTAGCCCCTGTGCCTGCCCCGGTCGGTTTTCCTAAATACTGCTTGTATTTTGCAAATAGTCTGTTTATTATATTTTCTTTAACCACCCACTGTGAGCAGGCCATCTGCTTCCTATCAGGACCTTGACAGTCCAATAAATATTGATGTGCATTTTATGAACGGGTATACATTCCAAAAATATTTGTTTTTGGAAAGTTGTATAAGGCTCTTAGTGACAGATATTTATAAGAGAGACATGTTACAATTTAGAAATAAAATGTACTTTATCCAGAGGAGATGGGAAAGGAAGATGAGGAAGAAGACATTTTATTTCAATTAAACTTAAGAAAGGCTTATCTCCAGGTGTTTGGCACCATCCATGAACATTTACAATGAAACACAACTTGAAAGACTCAGATAAAGGTGTTGGATGGTACCACAAACAGAAACAGATCTCATGTAACTTCTGTAAAAAAAACGTCAAGGACGTGTTACACCAGGACCTGTGGGCCACGTGCGTCTGGGCTCTGGGCGGTGCTTCCTTACCTTCACACTGACACTGCCTTGGAGTTTGAGCTGCAATCGGATCATGTCCACCTCTTCCATGGTGCAGAGCTGGTTAAGTTCGGAGACTTTCTTGGACATCTCGTCTATCGCCACTTCAATAGGGTTCAGCTCTGTGCTCGACTGGCTTATGACTTGGATTCTCTTCTTCACGTAGGGAAACATGTGACCAGCTGCAGAAAGGCAACAGGAGGGAATTGGACGGCTGAGGGTGAGTGCCAAGTCCAGGTTCCCCTGCGTGTTTCCTCTGCACATGGCACGTCCCCTCCTGCATGTTTCTGTGTCCATGAGTTATCTTCTGCCCTGTGAGCCCGTGCCCTCACTCCTCTCAGCTTCTGCCCCAGCCTCCTTCACCCACCACCCTCTCCCATGCCTCGCTCGCCACGTCCTTGTGCTCAGGGCTAGAGTAAGACCTTGATTTAGAGTCACTCCACACTGAAAAGATTATAGCTTCTGCCGCAGCTTGTAATTCAAATAAAAACCACAATAAAGAATGCTTAAATGTATGCTGGATAGCACATGTTACAATAGCTTTGAGATATATATATATATATATTTATATTACAGAAGTTCTGGAAGACTTTACTGAAGGTGAATGTTGGCCCTAGTATGGATGCTATTTATCTGGGTATTGCATAATCCAGGTCTGCCATCTCTCAAACAGCTGAGGCGTCACTTGTCCAGAGAGCCTCTGCCCACCTTCCCCCTCAGTCCACCTCAGGAGCCCCTCTCCTCTGCTCCCATTTCCTTTCTCACGCTGTGCTCAGCTGAAATTCTAGCTTCACTGGCTCTT
Organism: Macrotus californicus; assembly: GCA_007922815.1. Lineage (NCBI taxonomy): Eukaryota > Metazoa > Chordata > Mammalia > Chiroptera > Phyllostomidae > Macrotus > Macrotus californicus. Next base: position 12,531 of record VMDR010012323.1, on the reverse strand, counting down.
TCTCCTATCAGGCTGTGAGCACCCCAAGGGCAAGAATCGTGTTCTATTTATTTGAGTTGCCAGAACAGCGCCATACACCTAGCAGGCACTTGTTAAATGTTTGTTGCCTGCATGAGAGGAGACTAGCTCACAGAATAGATTTAGATGGTCCTGGAAAGGATGTTGACCATCCTTTGCATTCATTTTATGGATGAGGAACCCAAGTTCCAGGGTGATTGAAGATCTTGCCCCAAAGCACACCATTCTGAGAGCTGTTAATCCTGAAATAACTGAGGGTAGATTTGGAGGGACAGGAGAGGTAAGCTGAGAATGCCCTTCCCAAGACACTGACACCCTGACCTTCATGCCTGCATGATCTACAGGGGTAAAGCTACTCTGTGTGAAGTAACTCTGCTGACAACTTCTCTTCCGGTTGGCTTCTCGAGGGTGTCCCTCTGGAAAGATTATAGAGAAGGGGAAAATCTGCTCTTCCGGGCAAACATTTCCTTGTTGGCACATTTGGGGGACTTGTCTGCAAGACCAAACTGTGTTGATTCTAGCTAATCGAGCCCAACCCAGGGGCCTGCGCTGGCCCCACAGCTGGCGGAGGGGGGTACGCAGGGGGCACCTACTTGTCAGGACGGTCCTCCGCTTGCACTGTTCCTCCACGCCTCCGTGCTTCTTGCCCGACAGCGTGAAGGGCGTCTCAAACACAAAACGGTTGACGTTGTGATGCATTTCAAAATCCGTCTTCCGCTCCTCTATTTCCTTCTCCTCGAAGAATGGCGTGACATAGGTCACCTGGATGTAGGCATATTTGGGGTCCAAATCCTTGGGGTTTACCTGTGTGAACACATTATGGTGAAAGAGTGGTGAGCCCTAAGGGACTCCTGGAGGAAAGGCAGGAATCTCTGAGCCCCTTCAGCCGGCACCCTGGGGGATGTCTCTGTGCCCTTGGAGAAAAACGGGCTATCGTGTCATTGCAGAAAAAGTGACTGGACTGTGGCCAAACCGTCAGACGGTGGTGGGGGGAGGATTGGGGTCAGCTTGCCAATAGCTGAGGCCCTTCAAAACATCAGTACCTGCCTGTGGCCTATTACTTAATCCTTTATTTTCTTGTTTTTCACCTTCGGAATACAAGCTTCTTGAGAATGGAAACATGCCTCCTCTTTGTCCCTCTACTTTTGAGCCATATACCTAGACTGGGGCTGTTGTTCTGGGCTTGTAACGTGGAAGGAGTTTCCTGGTTTGTTTAGCCGATTAACTTATTATCCTGTCACACGATTGCAAACATTTTTATTTCCATTTCTCTAATTCCTTCTCTTATCTGCAATAAGTCATTCTGTATAATTTCTCTACTACTTCTGCTTTGGTGACGAAGCTCGACAAAGACCAAGGAAGGCAGGCCGAGGGTCCCAAGAAGAGCCAGGGAATGACTCTTTCCTTCGAGGCTGAAAGAGATGATTCTCAGTCTCTTTTCTAATGATTCCTTGAAGAATTTTCAAAGTTGTTCCATTTTTCCATCTATTTACTCATCCACTGCTTAGTCAGTTCTAGAGATTTGAGGAAGCTCATGACCTTATCTGTAATACTACTAATAATTGCTCTGTAAGATGAGTGTCTTCACAGCCATTTTACAGAGAAAAGAATGGAGGGTCAAGTGGCCACCTAATTTCTGCAAGAGGGACCACCAAGCTGGTAAGTGGTAGGTGGCATGGGGTGATGGAGACTCCAGTTGTTCTGGCTCCAAATCTGGCATTTTTCTCATCCCGTTTTCTCATGTGTCTGTACTTGCTCGTTAGGAGGGCCACCAAGACAATCGCTGTGGCTCTGCCCACCTTTATGAGGAAGTGGATTGTACCTTTCTAGAGAAGGATGGGAAGGATGAACACATTTGTAACAACTTTTGCCCGGAATAAGCAATCTCATGCCCAGATTCCCCTAAACACCAGCTTTGTTAAAAGAGGACAGGGGGAACAAAGATCTACACTTTGTGACCCTGCTCCACCTACTGAAATACTCTTCCATCCAACCTGTGTTTTGAAGACTTGCCATTCTGTAAACATACCTCCCTTTTCCATTCCTCCTTGTTATTCCATGTGCTGGGCTGCTCAGAACGCCCTTTACTTCCAGCAAACACCTTATCACTGTGCAGTTTCCAGCTCAAACATCACCTCCCCTGGGAAGCACTGCCCAGCCCAGAACTAGCTGGTCAGGAAACCCCTGCCCCCCGCTTTCCCTGTTTGACTTGTACCACGTCTTCTGTGGCGCTTCACTGCACTCTATTTAATTAGCTGTTTGCACATATCTTTCTCTTCTTAGCCCCAAGTGAGCCGGGAGCTCGGGGAGAAAGTCTCTGCACCCCAGCTCCTAGTTCTGGGGATGGCAGGCAGTAGGTGCTCGACAGAGGTTGGCTAAAGGAGTGAAAGCCTATTAGAAGACTCTGAATAATCTAATCAGACACTCTAAGCATTTACTTTCTGGAGCTGTGAGGAGGTTAATTAGATATTCACAGGGCAATACAATGTAACTGGCAAGTCTGCTACTATCACAGAGAATACAGTCAAAATTGGTATGACCCAGGAAGACCTCCATGACAAAAGAAATACATTTTTGCTTTTCCTCCCAGTCCACCACGGGGTCTAATCACTTTAACTCTTTGGTGGCTACACAAGTGCACATAACCTATGGGAAAAGCAGGGGATTTAGAGGTTACTCAAGTGAACACCTGTGATGTTTTTGTCAAAAATAATCACCAATCAACCAGCCAGTAAACAAACAGGCAGAACACCCAAAATACTTTAGGTATTTTACTTGGCGTGGTCAGGCCAAAACTTAAAATTTTAGTAAATGTACTGAAAGAAATATAAAAAATTAAAATTCAATCAGTCCTACACATTCGCACAAATACTGATCTTCCTCTACCTTGTTGGAGTCCTGGATTATCTTCACGTTGTCTGCCCCAAATTTATCTGCGTACAGCTTGAGCAGTCTTTGCGAAATCTCGGACAGACCGGTCAGCTTAGGCTCTTTATAAATATACTCTTTACCTTCTTCTTCTTCAAAAAAACCCTACGGAAGACACAGAATGAACCACCAAATTTATTAGAAAACTCCAATTGCACATCACAAGCAAAACAAAAGCCATTTACTGGGATAATATAACCTGTGTTTCGGTTGTCATCCAAGCCACAAACTAGCCCCTATAAAATCAAAGTCAGAGAAAAATCAAGTGAAGAAAACAAAATACCCTGCTGGAATCCATCATCAGTGGAAACACTCCCTAGTCCAGCCAAAGAACCTCATGGAATATCTTCCACATCTTTTCTCTGTTTGTAGAAATCAACGGTATTACCTGCTGCATATATTTTGGGGGAAGGATGCCCTCATGTGGCAGCCTGGGAGAGAACACAGAGTCCGGAATAATTTTTGGCATTTTTTCAAAGAGCAGTATCATTTTTAACAGGGTCTTCTCAAACTCTTTGAAGCTATCCCATAAATGTATCAAAATGGGTGGGTATGCAACCCTGCATCATCATAGATAAAGAGCCTCAATACCTGTGTTGTTATCACAGAAAGCACGTGTGGTGCATGTCCGAGTACTGTTATTGTAAAATTAACTTTACATTATTGTCATTAGGGGCCTATGCAACCTAGCTATATGCAATTTCATCGCTCAATTTACTCTCTTATTATAGCTTTTACATTTTTGCAAAGCTAGACCTTAGAGGGTTGAAAATAGTAAAGTACCCGTGCCTTCGTTTTATGTCATAGGAGCAGGTAGGTCTTAGCCTCTGTTAACTTGTCTCGTTGGAAATGGGGAAGACAAGATTCTATTACTTGCGGATGACTAAGTGAGGCAACCATTATGATTCCGTCACTTTGAAGAGACACAGTGGTTTTCCTGTAGGACACGTGGCCTTAGAGTACTAGATTGAGTCTGGATTAAGAATCCAGGTGCATCTGGTTTCTTCTGACTCACATTTACCCCAAGGCGGACAGTGGCTTTTGAGAGCCCAGTAAAGACACTGGAGGTCACAAAGAATCTTAGCTCTACTTTAAAAAAGTGGTTATTTTTGACTATTTAAAAATATTCATTATATGTCAATGACATGGGTCAAATGTTCCCACGCTGGATTTTTTCACAGCTATTCTGAGGTAGTCTGAGAATAATAATTAAACTCACATCTGTATGGTGCCTCTACACTGGAAGGCACTTTCGCCAATGTACATTTGACCATCACGAAGTATACTTCGTGTCAGAAGTAGGATGTTGCTGTATACTTGCAGAAGCCAGACATGGTTCTTGCCAAGCACAACACTAATGGCCTCTCTCCTTGCGCATTTCCTGAAAGGACTTTGGGCTTTTTAATGTTCAACACAGTATGCCCACTGTTTAGCACAGTGCCTGGTCTGTAGGGGAATGTCACTCTATGTTTATGAAATGAATAAACAGATGAATTAAATAGTTCTAGTGGGCATACATCTTAATACAAAGGTCTGTTTGCACCAGGTAGAAATGGAAACATTTCTATTGCTTTCAATAACAGTGTTCAGTTGAACAATTTCTTTGAGAAATGTTTAAGACCAAACACAGATGATATGAGTACCGTGACCCTCAACTGCTAAATAAAAGCGAGGCACAACGTTGAGAGGATGAAAACCAGCTCCCTGCTGTTCCTCTAGACTCTGTGTGGGTGGTGAGGTCTGGCCCCTTTCCCACTTGACTTCCTGCCTGCGATGTTTTCTCTGTCGTTGTGGGGTTTTGTCTGATTCAAGGTCAGAAGTTAGTGGCTAAAACTGACAGACTGATGGATACAGAAATAAGACTTCTGAGGCCACCAACCAGAACCCGCACCCCACCCCACCCCGCCCAGGGCAATAGCTGAAGCAACATTTACCACTTTCTTTTCGGTGAGAAAAATGCCTCCAAGTCCCAGGAAAAGATTTTCTCACCACAGTGTGAAAAGCAGCACAAAGAGACATTTTCACTGGGAATTCTGGCCCCTAACACATTTCGGAATCCAGAGTTAGCAGAAAAGGAGTGTGGGAAACAAGAATTTACTGCCGTTACTCGAGCCTTTGTGGCCTTGGTCATGACCTGTGACTTTCTTTTCTCTCCACTCCTTGGTCTAGAGGATGGGACACAGTAGATTCAGAAGTCCAGTGGGAGGTACTAAGGACAGTGCCTGAGTGTCACGTATGATGAGGAGGATGACAAGAATAACGAAAACACATCTGTGTCAGTAAAGCAATTTGAGTTCCAGCTCCTGTGCAGGGAAATAGCTTAACTGAGTTCTGAGCACTTAAAATGCGTACCTTCTCACATAGAAACTATACTTTTCTTATTAGAGACGTCTACTGATACTCATTTCAATATTTTGGTATATGACCAATCAGAAAGAAATGGTGATTAAAATCTATTTAGCTGTCATCCACCTATCTATCTATCTATCTATCTATCTATCTATCTATCTATCTATCTATCATGGAGATAGAAACTTGTTGAGAGTATTTTATAAACCCAGTGGAATGGAGCTGGAGTAACAGAATAAAGGGTTTAATCGCTGTTTGCCAGGGACAGTGTAAGAGCTTTTGGGGCCAGAGAAACAGCAGCTCTGGAGATGATGGGAATGGGTGCTTACCTTTTCCCCCAGGAAACCATCAGAGCCAAGCCCACTGAGCCACAGGTCACTATCTTAAAGAAGGTTTCAATTCCAGCTCTGTCCATGAAATAAATGATTTATAAATAGGGACATGAGGTGATGAGAAAGCAGGGGCAGGTTCTCTTTTTGCGTTAGCCACCAGGTCATGAGAAGACAGCATTTCAAGGCAACGGGAATTGTGATCTCTGCCCTTCTCTTGCTAGGCTGATTTTCTAAAATGTCATGTCACCATGCAATACACAGCCTGATCTTACTTAAGAGACACCACTTGTTCTAGTTAAACAAGGACTTTGAGTCCATAAAGATAACTCGCCTGCATTATAAAACATCAATAGATTGTGATAAAAATGTTACTTCAAAAAATGATAACTATCATCACCGACTCCTTTGGTGTTTTTGCAGGTACTTCAGAATGTCAGGGCAATAGCCCTGACCATTGCTGGGGTGTCATATATAAATCCTCCTGCTGTTATAGTTGATTGAGTCCAAGGTTATAAATAAAGGGGTGCAATGAAAGAGGAATCTAGTGAATAAAAGATGGGTCAGAAAATATTAATAATAGGCTAAATGCTAAGAGAAGAAAAGCTACCAGAAGGCAGAGAAATGGTTCCATCTACATATGAACTCAATTATATATGTATATTGTCTATATCAGTGACTTTCAGATAGATGGGGAGCCAGAAGGTTATATCACATCCCCAAATGGGGATGGCAGTTTTGCAAACTACACATGCACCATCCCCCTCGCCCAATCTCCTTTCTATCGAGATTCTGAGGTGCACCTACACCCATGTAGGCATGGCTGAGAACCAAGGAATCTACATCCTTTGATGAATTGGATATAATTCCCCAGGCTGTTCAATGAACTCATTCCAGAGGCATCTGATATTTTAAGTTATGCAGTGGGCGCATACTTGCTTGTGCTAAATATCAGAGCCTAAGATTTTTATTGGTTACAGTTGATCTTTGATCACTACTGCTGCTCATTACTCTGGAAATAAATACTTCAGGGACATTTTGGGGATGCTTTAGATAGGCTGCTCTATGTAAAATTTCCATAGGCAATGATGCCAGGTATTGCATTAGAAAATTGATGCTATGCAAGACTTGTGTTTTTAAAGGTCCAACTTGTTTTCTAGTGTTTGGCTCATTGCAGACAGGCATTGCATGAACTACTCTAGCCAATACTGCAAAATGAAAATGCTGGTCCACCTGGGACCCTAAAGGTTTACCCAAGGCCTTTGTGGAGGCAAAGAGCCTACTGAATATACTATTTGCATAGTCTTTGAAACATGATTGCAAGACATCCAATCTGGATATTGAAGAGTAGATTTTACATGGACATAAGGTACTCTCATGAAAAAAGGAATTGTTTCTGACCATGGGGATGATGCTAATTAAGTAGTCAAGACTTTATCTTAGATCTTTGAAACCTTCATTCTGCATGCGTTTGGGGGAATGTTCAAATCAAGTCTAATTGGTATTCCTGTATCATCATGTGTGAAGTGCAGTGCACTATCTGCTACTGTTCAACATCATAGTTCCCATCTCCACTCGGTGTCTTGGGACAGGTGTCTGAAAACCACTGGACAATGATGACCGAGGCTCTACACTGCTGCTTATCTGGATGACCTCCAATTGTCTTCTTGGTCAGAGGAGGCTGAAGATTGACCCTATAGAGGACCATGCTTAGCCATGTTCTCAGATCTGCAGATTTAACAGACCCCCTTTGCCTTTTAAGCTCAAATTGGAATCAATAAATGATAATCATGAATACTGGTAGCATTAAAATAAAAAAAACTAGGCACACAATCAGCACAGTTTATTGAGGAATCTGCAAAAAGAACGAAGTTAGGACATTTGAAAGTAGCTCTCCCCAATCCTTCCCCATTGCCCCCTCAGTCTATTTAGTACAGGGATTTCCAAGTATCCTTTTAGTAGGTGAGTTAAGGACCCATGACTCCAAATTTATAAGTGAAAGTAGAAAATACCGATGTGGTATGGATGTGGGGAGGGACGTAAAGAATTACAAAAAAGTATGTACTGGACAGACAAGCAGAGCTGAATGTGGGCAACATGTGGATATCTGAAGAATTGGTCTTCCCACGTAAATCAACAATACTTATGTTGAACCACACGAGGTTGCCATTTTTGCCAGTAAACTAATGGTTGAATAGGGGCGATTTTAAATAGCTCAAAATCATATAAAGAAAATTCTGTGCCCCAGAGCTCCAGGTACTGGCATGTTATTTCTGCCTCTGCTTGTCCTCCAAATCTCTTGCATGGCTTCTTTCTGCATCTCAGGAGATTCAACCTGACCTCCTAGGTAAAGTTTTAGTCCATTGTTCAGCTTGTGTATTGGGAATTATTACCATCACCTTTGAGAATGCTCAGGGTCACCACAATAGAGAACCCTGTGTTTTTGCAGTACTCATATGGAAAAAGGCAGGGTCCTTTGAGGAACCTGGGAAGGTGCCCATCAATGGCCACCACTTCAAAATTTGAAATTCTCCCACGCTCTTCCTAACCAGCCGCAACATGGTGGCCTGAATCAGCTGGCCGTCTCCAGTACTGAGTCTCCCATCCCCATGTTTCAAACACATGGTGTCCATGTTTATCTGTGTGAGTGTATGTGCATGTATGTAGGTTTTCAGACTGTACCTACGGCTGTGCAGAAAGAGATTATATGTGAACAACAAAAGATACATTTTTGTAATTCAGATAACTGGAGTAAACACAGTTTAGTTCAAGAAATGCAGGATGACTCCCAAATGAATGCAAGCGGGGTTATTTCACTTTTGGAGCAAATGTTGATTGGCACAAAAAAAGTTAAGGTTCAGTAATACCATATAGAGGGAACTGTGAGAATTTTTAGAACATGCAAATGAAGAGGGAGGGAGAGAGAGGGAGAGAAAGAGAGAGAGAGAGAGAGAGAGAGAGAGAGAGAGAGAGAGAGAGAGAACGAACTTACCACAGCCTGGAACAATGAAAACCAAAGGAAGAAAAGAGTAAACATTTGCATTAAAATCTGGTGGGAAAGCAGCCCGATTTGTTTCTACCTGTTCGGTGGCCAGTATCTTAGGTGTTGGTTGGAAAAGCCACCAGGTAGGCAAGCTGGTTTTCACAACCACAGTACTAATGGCAGTTCATCACTTTGTCATTGGAAAGATCGCCTGAAGGGTCGTCACCTCGAATGCAAGTCGGCTGAGTGCACATCTGTGTGTCACCACTGTGCTGCCATTCCCTGGAGACCCTCCTTTCCCTATAACCCCACAATTCCCACATCCCCTTCTTGATGTTTTGTTTCATTTTTTGCTAATGTTTCAGCAAGGTCAAAAATGTTTATTTTTTGTTTCTTGTTGACTTTAAGATATCACTTCCATTTCTCTCTTCTCCTCTCCTGCAGATTTCTACATTTCTCTGCCTCCAACATGTTCTATGACTTCAGAAAGTTCAGATTCTTTTCCAGGGATCCCCCAAATGTCTAAATTTAGCTTCTTTCCATAGGCCATCTCCCACATCTGTTCCTCATACCCCTGGCTTTCTCTGATGCTGCTGTGCAGTGGGCATACCAGGGCAGGATCCGTTTGTTTATGATGAGTGACATTTCCTTTCCAGGTAAAGAGCAACCATCTTTTTTTAGAAAAAATATTTATTTAGTTTTAGAGAGAGGGGTAGGGAGGGAGAAAAGGAGGGAAACATCAATGCGTGGTTGCCTCTCTCACACCCCCAACTAGGGACCTGGCCTGCAACCCAGGCAGGCACCCTGACTGGGAATCGAACCTGGGACCGTTTGGTTCACAGGCCAGCACTCAACCCACTGAACCACACCAGCCAGGGTGAGAGCAGCTATCTTGATTGATTCAGAAGTTAGTTTTTAAGCTGCCTTCAGTGATTAGCAGAAAACATCTATGTTCCAAAAACTTCAATGGGAAGTGATCCACAGTGACCACGCTGCATTTGACCCCTTATACAATTCTGAGGGGAGCAAGAGCTATGTGCAATAGTGCCTTACATGGGGGGTTGGGGGAGAATAAAGAGGAAACAAGAAGGCTGAGAGTCATTCCGACTGTGGAAAAGCAAGGATGGAATGTTTCTCCACAAGAGTTATGGCCTAAAATATGTCCACTGAAATGCAATAGTTACAAGCCTCCCTGAAAAGAACAGGATGGTGCCAGGGTCTAGCCCACTTAAAACACTTAGAAACATTCATAATTAATATGTAATACATTCACTTTACTTTCAGGCCAGTACTGTGGCCAGCTAATCCTTTCAATCCTTGTTTGTGTATGTAGTAAACTGAGAATGGCAACTTTGAAACAACATTGACCTGCCATCCAGGAAACAAAACAACCATCGGATGTTCTGCCTACAGGCAATGATAGTTTGAAAGAAGGAGAAAAGAAAATGCATAATTATAAAGTCCAGAGTTTGTGGCTTGGGTATGGAAGCCCCTAGGAATTCTTTGTTTCTTAGAATGCTATGAATGTCATTTCTTAACACATGTTAAATTTAATTTCACTTCGATATATGACACAAGCCTATAATTAGATCTTTTGGGGTGAAATGAGAAGAAGAGGATGCCAAAAAATAAAAAGGACTTTCTCTTCCAAGAAGTTAGACATTGCTGTTTAAACTGATCTGTATTAAGATCCCTGGGGTTCTCTGCTGAGTACCTTCCTCTGAAGGTACATAGACTCGCACCCAGAGAACAACTCAAATATACCCAGACACACCCACACCCCCTCAATCCTTTGGCACGTGGAGTTAGATGCCTCACAAAGAATTAAAGACAGCATTCAAGTGGCCAATGGAATTTACAGGTCATGCCGCTTCTAGTGAACTCACCTGCCCATAGAATGCCACACGGTAGTACCGGCCAAACAGCCGCTTCTCTGAATTCACCACCTCTGCGACCTTCAGATACGACCGGTGAATGTCATAGTAAAGATCGGACAATTTCTGAAACCATAAATCAAAGGGTTTCATGATGATGATGTGGACATCAAGCATAGGGAGTTTCTACTTTTGCAAATAGGTAGCCATTGACCAATCTAAAGTAAGATGTTGTAACTAGGGTTTTAGAAACATACCTTGAAGTCTCTCTGCTTCTCAAAGACGGCAATGATGGGCTTGTTGACATCAGCGATGAGTTCATATCTCTCAGACTTCCAGAGGAACTCCACACTCATGTACAGCTGCTCCACCAGGATGTTCTACAGTCCCCCCACCAAAGCAAGATCTCACATGACTAACATTGTAGCTCATCCCTGAAACTTAATACCAAAACTGCTCCCCTGTCAATATTTTTCTTCCTGGGATTTCTGTGTTCCCTAATCTCAGCAAGGGCTTGTGATGTCATCTGGCTCATGCCCTTTCCCTCTCTGCCAGCCCCTGATTCGTCCCTCGGACTTGCTTATTTAAACCTATGAAAAGCCTTCCGTGCTGCCTAGCTCTTTCCACTCTCACTCTCACAGACTTACATCAAACCCCTGTTCACTTCCACACCCCGCAGGAGTCAGAAGACTCCGAGTCTGACTTCTCACTCCAGCTGGTCTTACGGCACGCTCTCCAGTAACGGTCTGCTTTCTGAAACAGATCTGACGCTGAGAGCTCCACTGCTCTAAACTTCATGGGAACTCTGCTCTCCGAACTGTCCACGCTTGCTAGCATGGCATTCAAGGAGCTCTGGAATCAGGCACCAGCCTCCCCTGCAGAGCCTCTCTCTGGGCACCCTGCCTTTGACTTTATACTTCGGCCATATCAGACCATCCACTCCACTCTTAGGATACTGTCTCACCTTCATACGTTTGCCTGTTTTGTTTTTTTATTTTCTCATTAACACCTTCAAGTCCCTTTAAACATCAAGACCCAGTGCCAAAGTCTGGAGATTATTTATGTCTCATCTGTCTCACTCCCAACCACTTTTGCATAAGAAGTTGTTCCCTTTTAATGGTAGCCACACCTGATGCCTAGATTTATAGTCAGTGGGTCTCAGACTGAGTATTACCTGCTCTAAAGGAAGTTTGTCTTTCTTAAGATCCTAAACTCTTTGAGAGCCAGAATTACGTCTGATTCTTCTGCATCTCCCACCTTTAACTTCCTGCCTCACATATACGAGTGGGTTTAATAAATGTTCAGCTGAGTCAGATTATATACTCTCTAGAGCAAGTAAATAATATTGCTGGGATGTTTCCAGCAATGTCTTTGAAGAAAAGATTCATAAACATTATTTGAATTAGTTAATATAAACATGTAGTTACATTCAATGTCTTTTTGCAATGTACATTAATGTAGAACCATATGTAAAATTTCCTTAAAATCCATCCCCAAATTTGCTTTTTGTATTTGTATTTTCAATCTATGCAATATTATGATTAAAAAATTAATTTATGTAATATTTTACTTACTTGACGAGGGGGTGTTATTTTCTTCATCAGTACTGTTGCTAAGTTATTCCCAATAGAAAGCTTATTTTTATTAGTGAAAAATAACCAAGGTTGACATACCAGGAGGTTTTCTGCAGAAACTAGTGTACCTCTCTGTTCAACTGTATTTGTAAATAAACTTTCTAATGTATTAAAAAAAGTTATGAATAGCTCATAAAAATTTCGGCATCCTTTACTACATTTACAAAAGGACTAGACATTATTTATCTTATAGAAGAGCTGATCATATATATTTGGGTTCTTCTTAGAGGAGTAAAGTGTAGCTTACATTTTCATTGAAAATTATGCTTTATCACAAAATCTGACATTGACTAACTTAAACTAATTTTAGCCTGCATTTCGTTTGCCTCAGTCATATGATAACTTCATTTGACTTCTGAATAAGATTTTCCCCTCACTATTTAGTTTAGTGTTGCAATTCGAAGCATTGTTTCCCT
>VMDR010012322.1:15787-26888 GCA_007922815.1 Macrotus californicus | reverse complement strand
ATTTCCCCTTATGTTCCACTGTTGAAAAAATCTACAAATGAAAGACTAGAAATATCACTACCTGTCTCTGCTTGGACTATTGGAAGAATCTACATATCCATGGATTTCTGGATTTAAAAAAACATTAATAACTAAGAAAGGTCAATGCCTCACAGAACACATAATTTGTCATTCAAGGTAAACTGTGTTTAGAATGGCATAAAAAAGTAAAGGCTGATCACAAAACATTAGAATAAAAATATATATATTTATCTACACTCTACTTTCTCCATCATGATAGATTCAGATCTGAAAGGAATAGTCACACAAAAATGAACAAACCCACATCATACCATACTTCTCGGCCATATCCAGTATCTTTTCTCTCTCTCAGATCCCATCCCCTCAACCAACATAAGCTTTTAATGAACAGGAGGGGTAAGGCTCACCCACTAGTAGGTGTGGAATTAATGGATGTCTTTCTCAAGGTGGATACCTTTTGCTTTTCCTTCTCTAACTTGGAGTTCTACTTTAACTGGCATCTAACCAAAAGTTCAATGTCTAATGGTGTTTTGCCAATAGAGTTCGCCTTCAAAATCATTTAGCTTCATTTTAGTAAAGAGACTCGTTTTTATCTTGCCACCTCACTCTAAATCAAAACTGAAAACACGAAGCATTCTTTATTTTATGACTGCCTTTATCCCGCTTGGTTTTGGAAAAAGTTGAGTTCCGCAAGATTCTGTGGTCTGATGTTTGGCATGCTTTGTTCTTTGGTGGTAAGCAATTGCATAGCGATTCTTTGTATTTTTTTGTTTTCTGAAGTCTAATTGCTAAGATTTTAACTTTGGAAGGCAAGCCAAGCTTACTGTTTCTTTGAAAGTCTCTGCTCCATATGGCCAATATTAGTCTTTTGAATATGATTTTTTTTTGTAAAATTCTATTGTTCCGTCCTTAATCCTCTGGGTTTAGAATAAACTCTGCAAGCTTCTTAGCACTAGGACAAACCAACTCTTTACCAAGAGGCTTCTGCATTACTCCCTTACAACGACAAGCAGACTTCTTCTCATGATAGGATCATAATTATACTGAATAAGTAATACAGTTACCAAGGACTGTTTTTACTGAAATATTGTAGGATGCATCTTGGTCTCAATGATCCTGGCAAAAGCACCTTTGAAAATAGTTTGTGGAAGGTGCTCTTACCCATATGAATAGGAAACACATGCAGACACCTATCTTGTACTCTTGGGTATTGTTGAGTGCTCCCGCAAGCCCTGTAGCCTCTCATTTCTCCTCTCACTGTTGTATCAATACTTAAAATGATCGCTCCCAGGTGATATGAACTCCTGTAGAAGTCCTTGAACTTCAAGCAGATAAATTTTGGACAACATTCACTTTCTTTTTTATGTGACCTTTATCTTATTACCTCAGATATATATGCTTATTGTTTTAAAATTAGGAGGATGCATAAATAAAAGAAAATCTGCCTGCGATCCCACCACTCCCTTTTTACATTTTGATGTTTATATGTCTAGATTGTCTGTATTTCAGCATTGTCTTTACACTTAAAACTAAATTGTGAACAACTTTCTCAAATGCCATATTCTTTTAAATAGACTTTCTGCTTACAGAACGTGCCCCACAACCTTGAATCTATAAACAGAACCTTGAGATAACCCCTCATAGCCTACATAGGCATGGCTATATTTTTGGAACAACTTCTTGTTTTCTGCTGACTTACCAAGCACTGTCTTTCTACATATCATGGGCAAACTAATTTGGAAGCTGCTCTTTGGGTTTATGAGTCATTTTAAGATGCTGTCACCCCTGCTCAGGCTTTTCCTGGATCAACGAAATTTTCCAAAGTAATTGATTCAGCCAAAAGAAACCACCAGAGAGCTTTACCAAGGATTCCACATACAAAGAACTTGGTCGATTAGCAATGACAGTATTCTGGGTCCACAAGTGATTCAACTTTGGGATAATATTTGTGCTTGGCATAGGGTAAGCCAGCAGGAAATCCCAGATGATAAATAAGACAGAATAAATCACATGAGAAATCTTTTTTTTTTTTAAATCAGTTTATTAGTGATCCATTTCCATAGAAGAGAATGGGCCTAGCTAGAGTGAGGGGTGAAAGGCAAAGTTTCAGGGCAAAGCAGGGTGACAAAATTAAGAGAGGCTAAAGACCAGGGTGACAAGTCCCTGGGTCGCTTGGGGCCAGGTGGCCAGAGGCCCAGTGGCCTGAGATCCAAGAGTGCCAAGAGTGCCCGACCCTCCCAAGAGAGAGCTCATATAAGAAATCTTAAATCTCCAATGTCAATGCTGGTGCTAAATCTACTAATGAAAAATTATTTAATAAGGTAACAATTTTATAAAATAGCCTGGAAGTGATACTAGTAATAACCAACATTTTAAAGATTTAATATGTACCCGACATTAAGTATTCATGAGCCTTTACATATACAATTGCACATGTATGTTTCATAACAGCTCTATGAGGCAAGTGTTTTAAATCCCATTTTACAGGTGAGGTAAGGGAGGCAAAGAAGTAATCTACCCACATCACCCAGGTGGCAAATGGCAAAGGAGGTTAAATCAAGCTGTGTGTGACTCAGGTGCCCTTTGCATCATCCTTAGAATGCACATGTCATTCCATAGATGCTTATGTGACTCAAGAGTCCATTACATTTCCACTGGGCTAAACTTCCTAGCATCTAGCAAAGCTGGAGAATGAAAAACTCTAATATGAGTTTTATGTGAGTCCCATCAGTCATTTATTTAGACATACCCTTCTTGCATGGATGGTCCAAGGTAGAAGGAATACCTCTCAGATTATGAGTCTCAGAATGTGATTGAGTGATATTTAAGTTTTTCACCACGTACTTAAAAATAAACTTCAATTGCTTTGTCCTTCCTTAAAAGAATCCCTTCCCTTGCTCTGAAAACATTGTAAATGGGGTGGTAACGAGAGTACAGAATAAAGTGAACTGAAATAAATTAATAGAACTCTGTTAAGGCTAACACACATATAACTAAATTTAAAGGGTAAAGAGAACCACAATTAAGGGAAAATAAGCAGATCAACGTAACATGAGTTATCCAACCTAGACAATATGATGGCAGTGATAAATCTCCTGCAGCATAAAGAGAAAATAGCATTTCAAAAGCTGCCTGATGACTCATTGGACAGAAATCCTGCTGGCTCTAACCTTTTAGAGGATATTTTTTTCTAACATATTGCTAACAAGCTTATGTGACTTATTCCACGCCAAAGGAGAACTCTAAAGAGCAACTCGACTCTCAGAATAACTTCTAGTATCTAGGAGAAGTAATCGTGGTTCTGTCTACTCACTGACGCCGGGAGGTGTCATTCCCACCCATGGTGGATATGTGGCATTTCCCTCAAGTTTATTTCCTCCTGGTTTTTCTGCGACGATATGATTTAACTACAAATTATAGTTGTCGGCACCATTCTATGTGCCAAAAGTCCAAAGAGGAGCCTTGACACCTTATCTTAAGTACCTCTCGGGCAAGTTGAGAATGGAGACATGGGAGCAGACAATTCTGATATGATGACAGGTAGTACGATGGCCACAGCCACTTGGATCCATGGCTCCGTGGTTGCACAACGAAGGGGACATGGACAGAGTGGCATACCAAGTGACTTCTCCTGAGAGATTTTGGAAGGGACATATGTGACCCAGGTGAAGAGATGGTGAGGGGTGCTCTAGGCTAAGGAGGTTATAAATACAGCACAGAGGTGTGACGAGCATCCTCGAGGAACTGGCAATAGTTAAGGATGGGTTAAGGGTTAAGATAGAGATAGTGAGTTTGGGGAGAGTAGGTCAAACTCTCTAATTTGGTCAAATACTCCATACCTTTGGCTGATCATTAGGTGATGAACTAACCCTTCATGAATCAACATTCGTACTGCTTTGCTGTTTTGTTCACGTGTCCCTTCCTGTGTCTCGGTGTGGAGTATGTGTGTGTACTTGAATATTCCTTCCAACTAGTTAGGACCTTGAGGACAGGGGCCATGTGAATCAAGGAATGTTTCAGACTGAGCGTCATCCTCAAAGTCATGGGCAGTGCAAAAGCACTACCCTTAAAGGAACACAGCTTGTAAAAGTTGAGGTAAGTTAGAAAACATTTTTCAGGAAAATTGCTGAGTAAAACCAAAAGGAATGTAGAAAATCTTTTAAGCACACAGACAGCACAAAACAACATTAATTAAAGAGAAGAACACTTGTAAAGTAATGGAAGTGGGAAGCCTCATACCACATGTAGATGATGGTAGGTGGATTTACTTCAAAAGTAGATTGGGACTTTGTCAAGAATCATGGGACCTTGTCAAGAATCAATGAGAGGAATATAGTATGACCAGATTGAGTTAGCTAGGTGGAAAGGCTGATCAAAATAATCTTTATGGGAAATGGGTGGTACATAACTTATAAATAAAAAAATTAAGTTGATAATGCAAGGTCCTGATGGTCTGACAGAAAATAATTAAATTATAACCAAGGTAGCTCCTGATTTCTTTTTTTTTTGAAGGTTTCAAATGTACGTTATTTTATCAGTCATGCCATATTTTAGTGGGTACAACGTGCCTTCACTTGGCATCAACTGTGAGTTGATTTTGAGACAATTATTACACCAGCTGCAATGATTACTAATCTCTCCATTCCTTTGGTGCTACTCTGCCAACGGGACAGGTTCCATTCTATTCCAATTTGTGTGGCTGTATATACCCATGCAGCAACACAGAAAATGGCTCCACTAGCTAACACTGCGTTACCATATTTGTCATGGAAATCAGGTGTCCGCTTCTGGTTGATCTGCCTTGTCATCATTTGCTGAATGTTTCGAACTGGGAGACGACTTAGTGCGTTTTTGGCCAACGGAAACATCATGAAGGTGAAGAGTGAACTGCAGCAACTGTAGCTGCTGTTTTGCTGAAACTTCGCTTCAAGCACCCTTGCCTGATTTCTTGAGAAGGGCAAATATTATGGCTAAAAATATGTTTGAAGAAGACAGCATCTGGCAATAATTTATCTCTGTCCACAGAATGGAGATACTGGATCCAGAAGACAGAAGGCGCCTACGGTCCCCTTATTTTCATATGGCCAATTCCATGTCAAGAACTGAGGAGATGGAATAAAACAGACCACAGATTTTGGGTTCCAGCCTTGATCTTCTCTGTGCTACGATCTCTCCTTTCTAGCCTAATGACCCAGATCTTTTGTTTGTTTGTTTGTTTGTTTTTCAGCTCTTCTGTCTCTACTTCAGTATGTTTATCTGGGGCAAGTCATGTCAACCCCCTCCTGGTGTCAGGTTCTCCAACTCTAAATACAATTGAGATTATCACTGAGGATGCCTTTCACATTTAGAATTCTATCAAATTGCATAAAATTAAACACAATCCTGCTCATTTTCCCCATGGATAAGAAAATCCCTGTTGGTCCCATCAAGGGAAGAACAGGGAAGCTAGAAGGCTTGAGGAGAGTCCACCAGGTGTGACCAGTCTGGTGTTGATTTATTTTTAAATGTATATTTTTTTCAGATTTTAATATCTCTAAAATGGAGATATATCATATAATTAATGGCATTTTATAATTATAATTGATAGCATTTTTTTCCTTCTTAGCAGTCCATAAAATAATGGTGTGTTATACAATTGAATTTTCTTCTAACTTCTAAATCTGCTTAAGGTCAGAATATATATAGAAGCAGATCTTTCAAACATCTAAGGCAACACTATTTAGATGAGTCAGAAACACAGGTGGAATGAGGACAAAGAGTCTCTAAAGTGGTTGTCAACTGTTATCTCAGAAAATTCCCCCGGACTGTAAGAGATTTCCTCCATATTTTTCCTAGTCAGGTTAAGTAACTCTGGCTCCTCTAAATAAGGCTCAGCATTCTGTTGGTTGATGCTTTTATTGTACTATTACCATGTACTGTATAATATTTACCACCATCATTATTATTAATCTAGGGCAGTGTTTTTCAAACTGTGAGCTGTGATTGCATAGTCATATACATATACAGTGGGTTACCATAGCACTTCAGCAAATAAAGCAGCACAGACTAAAATAGAAAGTCTCAGAGTACACCCCATATGGTGAATGTGTCATTTCCTGAGACTCTTTTTTGGGTGTATTACTTATATACGTACATGCATACATTCACATATGTGAGTACTAGTTCATGGCTTAAAATGTATTTCTCTTGTGAGTGGTGGTCAAAAAAGATCTAAAAATGGTATTCTAGACCCTGCCTTAAAGATGGCCAGGGCTAAGATGGCTACCGAAAATAGCTTGGAGAATAAGCAGCCAAGCAGGGAAATGCTGAAGTTGGGGTAGTGTCTTTGGCCCTGAGGAGCAGCATGTCCATCCTGATACCAATTACATAACTGGCCAAATAAAATGGTACTTTGGATGGGCTTGAACCAGCCACTCAGAAATCTTTGATGACTATATTCTCTTTGCAAGTTATCTCTCTTACCATCCTTGTTGAAGAGCTTCTCTACTTGATGGCTCCCTAACTGCTTTTGTTTAACTGGCACATTTATAACAAAAAGTTTTAATTGACCTCTGATAGTAGATGACAACATATATTTCTATTATAAGAAAATTCCTAGGGAGGTTCTACATTGAAATCTAGACTCATGTGTTTAATATCTCTCAGGCAGATTATTCACTTAAGGAAGGTATTATTTGAGAAAGTAGATATTGTCAAATACCTTTCCTTTCAAATTACTCAGAACAATAAATACCCAGGGCCCCCTTGCAGGCATATAGGTGTTTCCTATATTGCCTGGCACTTCTGCTTTTGCTTCTATTTCAAGCATCCTTCCTGTACGTCAGAGCAGGGGGGTTCCTACAAGGAAATGAAACCAGCTGCTGTGAGAATGAAAGTGGAAAATTATTGGTTTTTTTCCCTACAACCTGTACAGGTAGCTGAGCCAGTGTTTTAACTGAAGGATATCCTTAGCTTAGTTTTCCAGATGAATCAACATTCGACTGCTGACTCTGAGTTTCCATCCAGGGAGAGGGCCCTGTGATTTTCTGAGACCTCCTGAGGCAGCCATTTCATCTTGTAAGTGTGGCAGCTGGGGCCTAGACAAGCTAGTGACTGGCCCATGGTCAGAAAGCCTGCTGCTGGCAGATCTGAGATGACTAAAATGTCCCACAGCAGAGCAGTTACGTTACTTAAGCTTACTGTATTTAGACTCTTCCTCACAGATACCCTAAATCTTTGGAAGAAGTGTAATGCCTGACTTCAGTTTAAATCTGTTACTGAGTTTCCAAAGGAAAGTTTCTCCTCTTCCAGAAATTCATTTCACTAGAGTGAAAACTAATAAACTCTAATAAACTTGATGTCATCCAATCTGATTTTAAACTCCTTGCTATTTTTTATGTACTCAGAAGCAGAGAAGTAAAAGCTGCTTTCTTTCTCAAGGTATCTGAGAAAGCTCGACAGTGACATTTCCCTGCACCATATGCATTCTATAGCAGCAGTTTTCTTGGTCCGTTTGGTGGCTGTGAAGTAATAAACTCCTCTGTCTTAATATGTCCATGAATAAGAAAATTAGCGGTTATTTAAATGGTGGTTCCTGAAAGATCTTAATAGTGGGTATCTTTGGTAATCTTTTTGAGATATTTATTTTATTTCCTTTATTTTTGTTTTTTAAAAAAAATTAGTTATTATTTTTTAGAGAAAGGGGGTGGGAGGGAGAAAGGAAGAAACATCAATGTGAGAAACATCAATTGGTTGCCTCTTGCACTTCCCCAACCAGGAACCTGGGCCACAACCCAGGCATGTGCCCTGATCAGGAATTGAACCAGCAACCTTGAAGTGTGCAGAATGACACCTAACCCACTGAACCACACCAGTCAGGGCCTTTTTCTTTGTTTTTGATATTTTGTAAAAATAACCATGAATTCAAGTGTTGAAGGTAATAAATGTGTCTTTGTTTGGAGGGAAATCTGCCTTCCCTTTTCACAAACACTATTTTGACTGTCAAGTTTGTGCTCAATAAAGTTTTAACAATTGATTAGGATTTCCTCAACTTATGTTCAAAGTACTTCATTTTCCCTCAATTCACCTGGCAGTCTCTGTTAACAAAATCATAGATGAAATATAAAATAAAACAGAAATAACTCTGAGCATCCAAATGATGTCACAGAGTTCACACACCCAAACCAGCAGACCGACAAATTTGACACACTGAAGTTCAGGTGTTTTGCTCCTGTACTGATTCAGAGCCTAATTCTTGGTACCTTATCCATACCTATTTGACTTCCAAGTCCTTAGTACAATAGAGACAGCAAGTTGAAGGGGGTAGTGGAGTAGCTGCTGACGGCCTGACACCAAGGAGAGGGAGGGAAAGCTAAAAAAAGGAAATTCAAGAGAAAACGGTGAAACATCCAGTTGATCTAAACATAGGGCATAGGGGCAAAAATGTTTACATTTTTTTTCATAGGATCCAGATCATACAATAGAGTTGTAGAGGAAAATAAGTTTAACAATAATTAACATGGAGTAATAAAGGAAAGGCAAAAATATAACCAGAATACATTCTTTAAGAAAGAGAAGAATGAATTATGTTGTTCGAGTTCCACATAAAACAACTACAATAAAAATATTTTTGTGTTTCAAGGAATATAATATTGTCAACTATACTGAATGACTCATCCCAGATGTTTCTGGATAGTTTATTTGTATTGTAATCTTTTAACCTTTTGCTCAGTTTTCTCCTCACTTGAGAACACTTGCTTCTTGGCGAATGTTGGCCCAATATCAGCACTGACAGCACAGAGATGGGGGGAGCTGCACCTAATGACAAGAAGGACTCAATGGCCCCATCCTTGCTTTCCATGGATGTTCATCTCAATATATATTGTTGCCTAAGAAAATGTCTTACACTAGCTAGTTCTTGTGGTGCTTCGGGTAACTTGCTATATAATTCACTCCCTTTGACACAACCAGAGGCTTGCAAAGAGCAGATCATTGTGGACAAAGCTCAGCCTTAAAAGATGAAATCAGGGGATGGAGGATCCAGGACATGATAACAATACTGACAAATTGCTGACCCAGAACCCTCAAATTCTTTATCATCGCAGAATAATAATACTGCCTAAAAGGAATAATAAGCACACCCTTAAGTCAAAATCCTGTTGAGTGGTTCTGTATTTGTTTGCGGTGCTCCTCTTCCTACCTTTGTTCCCTAATTTAAGTACCCAAGGTTTTCTACTGTGGAAGTTTCACTTTTGCTACGCCAACCCTCTCTTTCCCCTTCTCTCTCAAAATTTCCACTTCCCTAATACTCTAATCTAGAGGTTGTTCTGCTCACTCCCTGTCTCCCATAGCCTTTGGCCACAGCCCAAGGCTGGTGGGTGGAACCCTGTTTGTCAGGGACTGTCTGGGTCAGAAGTGACTGGGCTGACACTCAGCTGGAGAGACAGACTCGAGCCCAGCTGCACACCCAGTGGATAAAGGACTCTTTCAGAGGCCCCTCCCTTTCTCCTCCTCACAGGATAAGAAATTACAGAAGTTTCTGCCTTTTTCCCCACCATCACAGCTCAAGGTCACCTTCCCTGTGCTTTCAGCTTTCCAGACAGAACATAAAAAGTTGACATGAGCCAGAATTTATATCTTAAAAAAAAAGTATCTTTTAAATCAATCAAAAATACCCTTGATCCCCTCTTGTCACATGCTATGTCCCATTTGATTTCCAGTGAATATCTGTCTAGTGATTTTCACTCCCATTTCTCTTGGAGCCAAAGTCAGCCCTCCCGCAGTTACTGCTAAGGGGACCATTTCTCTTCAATAGACTTTGGTTTTGTTTGGTTTTTGTTTTCAACTCAGCTTCCCCTTGTTTTGACTTCTATTTTCTTTCCCCTTTCTACTTATCTCTAAGTGCTTGCTCTCTGACCTTGTATTAATTCTGCCTCCTCCTCTCCTGGTTTCTTTCCACACTGTTCTTGACTCTTTCCCAGGCCACTTTCTCTCTCCCCATTTTCCTCATATTGCAACCCTTTCCTTTTCTCATCTTACTCCTTTCCCTTCTTTTTGGTTCATGCCACCCCCGAGTCTTACCTTTCCTGTCCTTCATATTCTATTTGTCTTTCTCTCCCTCTTCAATAAACTGAATCGAGCAAGAAAAACACATTTCCTGCCTGTGAAATTTTGCCATTCCACTTTAACAAAAATAAGCACTGCCAGTAGAATTGCTTAACATTAATGAAAAATAAATATTTGCAGAAAGATAGGGAGCAGAACAAAAAGTACGTATTTGAAATGGTTGTAGTTAAAATTTGAAACTGTGAACTCAAAAGGAGACATTTGTTTTAATAGATAATGAACTCAATATTAGTATACCTAGGGTATATTACCAACTCTGTCCTACCTAGTATTTTTAGCTAATATTGGACAATTTATCACCTCTTCATATGATTTCTGTGATTTTAAATAGTTAAATAGCTTTCTCAGTAGCTTAAGTCTATTGTAAAAAAATGTTTGTATGCAAAAGGATATACTATGAAAAGTTATTCTCCCATCTACTCAAACTCCAGGCCACTTTCCCAGCTATAACCACAGTTTAGGATATGTAAGAAATCTACACTCATAAATAATAATGTGTATATGTATAGATATATATGTATATACAAAACTATATTACTATACATTTTTATTCCATTTGTATACAAATGGAAGCATACTATACATATTACACTGCAACTCACTTTATTCACTTAACAATGTATAATGGAATGAACTCCAGTAAGCACTTATAAGTCCCACTGTTGCAAAGAACTCCATTTTACTAACGTATCATAACCTGGCAGTTATCAAACTTTTGGTCTTTGGAACAATTACATTCTTAAAAATTATTAAAGAGACCAATAATTTCTTATTTGTATTGATACCTATGTAACATTATTTATATCTAATCAAGATTAATTCTGAAAAAAATGAAATATAGATATTAATTAATTTTAAATGATAATTGTAAGTCCACTGCATGTTAACATAAATGCATTTGTGAAAATCAACTATATTTTCCAGATTTAGTGTGAAAATGGCATTGCTTTGTACTTTTGTAAATCCTTTAATATTT
>VMDR010012322.1:0-15687 GCA_007922815.1 Macrotus californicus | reverse complement strand
TAAAGGGTAGTTACGACACAGATACTGAAACCACATTAATGAACTTTTTCTACTTTGTCTCATTAAAATCTATTGGACTATCTTACACTTAAAACATTGAGGTATAACTGACATACATTATATTATTTCAGTTGTACAACACGTTTCAGTAGTTGCACATATTGTGAGATGATCACCACAACAAACCTACATCACCATGTGGAGTAACAGAATGTTCTGGTGATAAGAACTTTTAAGGCCTATTCTCTAGCAACTTTCAAATATGACATACAGTGTTATGATCTATTGGTCTAACTCACACTTTGAATGGATCCCTTTTGTAAGCGAGATTAAGTAGCATTATGCATTAGTTATTTAGAAAATAGAATTCACTGAGTTATGCAAATCTTCTAAATGCTGACCTATTTTATTATGTCATATCACAAAATAATATTCATTAATATGATGGCCAAATTCCCCAGAAAAGTCTTTAAGTATTAAGAACTTGTCAAAGTCTGGCAGCTATCTAAAATTCTAATTTTCTCTTAAAAGCTCAACTTTTATCATTGACAAGAAGTGCTATCTGTTGTTTTCCTTGAAGTGGTAACTCACTTTGTTTAATTTTGAGGAAGCATCTGCCAAATACCCAATTCAGAATAACTACATTTTACCCATCGGTCAGTTTCTCATGCGAAATGTTCCACGACTGAACCTCAAGCGATTGCGTAACTGCTCTTCCTGGAGATGACCCCCCTCCTTCAGCAATGCTTTTTGTATGCTTCCCATTTTGTCACACAGAATATGTACTCAAGCATCATTAAGATTTAATGAAATTGGTCATTTAGGCTGCTTTACCAAGGACATTCTTAGGTAAAACTGGCTTCTTCTTGTCTTTTTTTAATGGCCATGCATGGTGGCGAAGAATGTAATGACTACTAGCATGGTCTGGTGCCACCACCTTGATCTTGCTAAAGCACCGGCACTTTTTCTTGCCTTTGCTTTGGCACCGGTAGTGCAAATGACAGAACAATAAAAAAGATGAATGATGTCTTCATGTTGTAAAGAAAATGATTTTGACCTCACAGTCAACTCCAGAGGCATGGTCACACTTTGAGAACTGTTGTCATTTAACTAGTCCCATCCTGTTGGACATTTAGATGTTTTCTAGTCCTATGTGAACACAAACTGTTGTACAATAAATAACCTCAAATAGCATTCCTTGACATTCTATTTATAAAAATGATTTAAGCTTCAAGGGTATTAAAAGTGTTAAAAATCCTTTATTTTCTGGTTTTCTTATCATGGCTATCAAAGAATCTATTGATAGCAAGTATAAGATCTGGTTAAAATGAAAAGTTACTCAGCTTCTAGTTAAAATGACACTCTTGGGTATATGAAGGTGCCGGCTGACCTGCATTCTGAGATTCATAGGATGAGAGAATTTTATTCTATATATTCTATATAAAAGGAAACCAATAGAGGAATTTAAATAGAATTGTGCTGTGAAGCTTATTATTTCCATTCTTTGGAAATTTTCAGACACAATAGAAAATGGGAATTGACTTAGAATGTTTTTTATTTGGGGATAATTGTATTAACAGAGAAACTATATCGTTTAATCATTCAAAATTATTTTCTGAGGAACCTACTATGTTCAGTACACGGTACTAATACTAGGCATTGCAGAGGCAGTAAGAACACATTAAGAGCCCTGAGCTGTGTGGCTCAGTTGGTTGGGCATTATCCTGCCAAGTGAAAGTCTGCTGATTCGATTTCTGGTCAGAGCACATGTCTGGGCTGCAGGTTCTGTCCCCAGTCGGGGCGCATAAGAGAGACAACCAATCCACGTTTCTCTCTCACACAGATGTTTGTCTCCCTCTCTTTCTCCCTCCCTTCCCCTCTCTCTAAAAATAAATAAATAAAATCTTTTAAAAATGCATATGAAAAGAGTAGATTCCGACTGCAAGGAGATTACCAACAGTAGTTAAAAAGCTTTTGCCAAGAAAATAACTGCAAAGACCACACCCAACTCTCTAACTCTAAGAATGTAGAGAGATTGGGGTAAAGCAGTGCAATTACATGGTCTTTTACCTGACTAATAATCAAGGTGACTACACAGTCCTGGGTTCACCCTGTTGTCTCAGCATAGTTATTAATAGCCCTCCTTTCACTCTCAAAAGTGTCCCAGTTTGGGCAATAGATTTCAGAGTCACATACAGAAGCTGACTTAGAGTTTTCCCCAAAGTCTCATCTTATCATTAGATCTTTGATACAACTCACCAAGAATCTCAGGTAGAAAACTAACATTTATTGTGTACCTAGTATATGTTCTATGAACTTTCTATACAAATTTCATTATATACTTACAACAATCCTATAAGATTGTTACTGAATATCTTCATTTTACAGATGAGGAAACTGAGACTCAGAGAGTACAATGACTTTCCTAAGGTTACAAACAAATAAATGGTTAAATTAGGATTTGAAACCTATCTGATTTCAAAATCCATGCTCTATCCTCAGTTTTTCAAAGTGTGTTATATAGAATGAGCATCAAATTCATCAGGGTGCTTACTTTGAATGCAGATTTCTGAGCCTTGCTCCCAAACTACTGACTCAGAATCTCTCAAAGGAGGGCCTGGATATCTGCCCTTTCAATAACTCTTTTGGTGATTCCCATGCACTGGAATACTTGAGGACCACAGTTTTAGATTATACTACTTCCATAGCTGAGCCAACAATCATTTCTTCAAACAAAAGATGCCTTGCAATATACATGTGAAGGAGTGAACTGGTGGGGTCCAAATGGAATAGCACAGATCCTACCTGTAAGCTCCAGTTTTTTAGGTATTAACCAAGTATATATGTTGTTGACTTTGTATGGTTGGTCTCTTCTGGTGATTGCATTGACCATTCATTTTCTCTGTGAACTGTTTTCCTTTCTGAGATGTTTTCTTAGGCCTCTCACAAGGGTAAGTGGAAGCTTTTCGGTGAAAAAGCCATTCTCCGTGTTCACAGAACAGTTACAGCAAGGTCAATGTGCTTACATGGTCTCTCAACTTTAGATAGGTCCTTGGGGTAAATTATTTTTTCTGATTACTGATGAACCATACCTAGAATAAAACTCATCTGGCATTCTTCACAATAGAATCATTTAAGGGCTATTACTAAGATTTTTTTTGAGATGTATTGCTATGTTACTATAGCTGAATACATCCAATTCACATATTTTAATAATAAAAAAATAAACATCAAGTAATGTCACTTAATGTGACTTCTGCAGCACCCTTCTGACTTACAATTTAATGGGTTTTGAAAGGCATAGTTTCTTAAACTTGTCATGCGTTTGGATCTGCAAATAGAATGTTAGTGGTTACATTCTGTAGTTTCTAGCCTGTAAGCTCATCTGAAATGTCCTAGATCTCTGATGCTCTTGGACAGCTCCCTTTCCTTTGGGTTATGTAACAAACTTCTAGGTCTCATACATGCCTTAGCCAAAGCCACGCTGTGATAGAAGCTTTTGCCTGAGAGAAAAGCCAGTTCAATTCAAGGCCCTTGGGAAAGCTGTGAAGGTTGCTAAATCAAAATAATTGTTAAGGGAGAATGAGGAACCCCTATCCCATCCGGGTCAGACTCAGTGGGCAAAGAGAAGACAGATCTGAGGGGTATCAGGAAGTCATCTTCTCTGGGTTTAAAGGTTTTATTTGGCCCTAGCTGGCTGTGGTATGGATGTCTAGTTATCCCTGGGAGCCCAGTATGAGATCAGGAAGGGCAGTGAGCAGCAAGATCCAGTTCAATGGAAAATGGTCATACAGAAACTTGGTAATAAGAGAGTTATCTAGGGCTAAAGAGTTAAGGGAGGTAACCTGGCACCAGCGACCCAGGAGATGGACCTGGCACACCAAGTTACCATACTCATAAAGTTTAAGGGAGACTACAGCTTGGGGCTCACAAGGGACTAGACTTTGGTTCAACCTGAGGTTAGAGGAAATACTGCTTCCATTCCCCCCTCACTCATAAGCATGGGCAGTAGCCCCAAGGCAACACCTCTCTGTCTCTGATTGGCCTGGGGCCTTGGATGATCTGAATTCAGAAGCAACACCATCATCAACAGCTATTAATTCATTTGGATATTTCAATAGTCTCATGGGCTGATGCCTTTTGTTAGGTCATTATCAGTGAATGTCCTACTTAGATACTTAGATTCATCATTAAGGAGGCTAAACAGGAATTTTTTTGTACAATGCTTTACTGAAGCTGAAAGAGCTATTATACTCAATGTTGATATCCTGAATCATCTGTAAAGGTGGACCTTAATTAATTGTATGTCAGCTTCAATTGAAATTTTGATGTTTGAAAGCTTCTCTATTTGCCTCGTTATTGGAATAAGAATTTGTAGGAGTTCAGATTGATTCCTGTCAAACTGGGAGATGGGAGCAGTCACAGCCTCTTGAAATAATAGCATGATTTCCTCCCTAGAATGTGTCATTTATGAGCAAGGCATTTATATTGGTGGCTTGTGAACAGTTTTAATGCCTGAGACATTCATATTTTATCTTGGCCACACTATATGCAGGACATATGAGAACTATTAAAAGAAGAAACAGTTTTGGTCAGAATTAATGTCTAATATCTGGAATAGACTTTGAGAAAAATAGAAAGGTCCAGGACTATAGTAAAGCCATATAAAGTGATTAAGAACCACTAGATGTGCACCTATACTAATTTTGCAGGACTACAGAGTTTTCTTAATTATGATGCAACATAGCATCAGTGTTTTTCATTCCATCCTTCACATTAGCAGTCACAACTCTCCATATAGGAGTAGTACTTGGGAATTTCTGGCAATGAAATTGTACTTCTTGCCATTGGCTTTCTGAAATGTATGACATTAAAACTTACCTGGGTTGATAGTGTCATGCGGTATGAAGCGAGCATGAAAGGAGGCTGAGATGATGAGATGGTCCAGGAGAGATACCAGTAGTGAACATGCTTCATTACACACTGAAAAGGATAAGTCAGTCTTGCAGACTTATTTACATGGTTCCTCTCTGTCCTGCCTTTTGAGTGTGCTCTTCCTCTCTGCTCATTGATGACACAGTTCCTGTAACTATTACAAGGAACTATGAACAGATCAATGTGAGTTCCTGCTATTGTGAGTAAAGTCACAGGCCTGACTTCTATGAGGGCCAGGGTCCGGATACGACATCAGGTGCTCCTCCCAGGGTCTCCAGGCATGGATGTTTCAGCCACCCCTGTCAAAGGATTACTAGGACTAGCAAGATATAGATCAGTGATTTTTCTCAGATCCCAGCAACTGCCGAAAATAACTGGTATTTTTGTTGTCGCTAATATACACAGGTACAACTTTGAAAAAGGGTCCTTCCTGCATTTCATAAAATTGTACTATGCAGGAAGGGGGGTGTCATGTATACTGTGGTTCACTGTTATTGGTGTGCTCCTTCTGATTTCCTACAGTTGTGGCTTTGGTGACCGAGTGTGGACTTCATCAAGAGT
Source organism: Macrotus californicus (assembly GCA_007922815.1). Taxonomy (NCBI): domain Eukaryota; kingdom Metazoa; phylum Chordata; class Mammalia; order Chiroptera; family Phyllostomidae; genus Macrotus; species Macrotus californicus. Next base: position 10,191 of record VMDR010012322.1, on the reverse strand, counting down.
GGCTCTGTTTCAGAGCTGACACATGTTAAAACAAAAATAGTCATAGGTCATCGTTACTGTTTTAAAATAGTAGTTGGACAATCTGAAGTAAAGTAACCTACATTCAATTGTGCTGTCCTGTTTAAGGAAATGGGTATTCTGAAAAGTGGATATGAATCTTTCCAAGAACATGACTCTTCTATTTAAGTCCTCAGAATACAGATTCATTGAACAGCCAAACCTAAGCAGCAAGCAATGATGAAGATATGGTCAGCTTGTAAGTAGCCTGGCTGCTCTCCATGGCGGAATTAATCTGTCTTTTCTTCTGTTAAAAAGGATCACATTTCAGTCCCAAAAGCACAGTACAGGTTCGGTCTAGGATCCCTCTCCCCGCCCTCCTCACCTACACACAGATGGGCTGTGGTGGTTTAGCAAATTGAATGCAACTTCAGAGGTTGCTGCTTTTTTTTCCCTCAAAGAACTTGATGTAATTTGTAAAATACAAAGAAAGCAGTTAGTTGCAAAGTAGTCAAGGAGCAAATAACACTGGAATCTGATTTGCCAGTTGCCTCATGTCTAAGCAGAAGTAAAAAAAAAAACCTTTGGATATCATTGAGGCCTTCAGCAATGCTAACCTCCCATTTAACTCTTTTTTGATCTTAATGCCTAATTCAGGCCAACATCTGCTCACACATTAAATGTGGAATACTCCACATCAAAGGGCCTCTAATTATCAGAGATGTCTTTAGAACTTAAATTTCACCAGCCCAACTTGTAAGATAAAAAGCTACCTTAGGTATAAGTACTGAATAAACCTGCTAAACATTCAAAGACAGTAGCATGCCAGTGATTCCCCTGCTGGGAACACACCCTAGAGTCCCGAGTCAGAAATTTAAAGGAACTTAATGTACCACTGTGTTCCTAGCAGCGCTATTTACAATAGCCAAATGCTGGAACAGCCTAAGTACCCATCAGTAAATGAGTGGATCAAAAAACTGTGGTACATTTACACAGTGGAATACTATGCAGCAGAAAGAAAGAACTCCTACCTTTTGTAACAGCATGGATGGAACTGGAGAATATTATGCTAAGTGAAATACGCCAGTTGGCGAAAGACAAATGACATATAATCTCACCTATAAGAGGAATCTAATGAACAAAAGAGAACCACACGCATGGAAACATGGAACAGACCGACAGTGACCAGAGGGGATGGGGGAGGCAGATAACGGTGGAAAGCAGGGGAAGGGTCTAGTCAAAGAACAGGTATGAATGACCCATGGACATGAACAATGGTGTGGGGATCGACTGTGGGAGTGGGGGGTGGGCTGGGTGGAGGAGGGCAAAGGGGGAAAAATTGGGACAACTGTAATAGCATAACAATAAAAATAAATTTAAAAAAATAAAAAAAACAAAGACAATAGCATAAAGGAAGATGCTTGAAACAAATACACATTTATTTGTTTTCTAATTTATTTATTTATTTTTAAAGATTTTATTTATTTATTTTTAGACAGAGGAGAAGGGAGATAGAAACAGAGGGACAGAAATGTCAATGTGTGGTTGCCTCTCACGTGCCTGTACTGGGGACCTGGCCTGCAACTCAGGCATGTGTCCTGACTGGGAATTGAACCAGCGACCGTTTCATTCACAGGCCTGCACTCAATCCACTGAGCTATACCAGCCAGGGCTGTTTTCTACTTTATTTAAATAGAATGCAATAAAGCCATTTTCTTAGCATATCTACCTTGAAAGTTTTCAACTGAGAGTCACTACAGTGTTAGAGGTGGCTCACCAATATATATACTTCAACAACTTTCATCTAAGGCAAGAATTTTAGTGTGCTGCAAGAATTTTTAAAACATGCGGTATCTATTTAGTCAGAGGCACTGACCTCTTTTCACTTAAGATTGTCAAATAAAGAAATGACAGCAGCCAACACAACAACAACCATCCATCCAGAATGAATCAAAGTTACATATATTTTATTTGTGAGATTGGCAAATTATATAATATATTTTTGGTGTGCTGCAGAATTTTAGTAATTAGTTTATGTGTGCCATGAGATGAAAAAGATTGAAAATTGCTGACCTAAGGATGCCAAAGCATCTGACAACATGGAAGAGCATTAAATCTAGAAAGAGTTTAAAACAGATGAAGTTCATTTTAGCATTAAGAAAATAGCCTGTACATGACATAGGTTATAATCCCAAATAGAACGGTGTCCTGGAGAATCATGTTTTTCCATGTTTGTATCCTCGACCCTGGCACCATGCCTTCCTGGCACATGACAGACGCTCAACAAATGCTTGTGGAGAGAACTTTAGGAACAGTGCTTAAGGAATGTGTGGGGTAACCTTAGCTGCTGGTGTTTGCTGTTATTTTAAGTCATTTTATTTTATTTTTATTTTTTATTGTTATTCAATTACAGTTGTCCCCATTAACTCATTTTAACATCCCATATTATCTCAATATCTACCTTGACATGACTAGGGCAGTGAAACCACCAAGTTACAGCAGAGTGTAAAAAGAGAAAACATTATTTCAGTGACTTCAGTTTCTGATGCCCAGATTCACGTAAATAGTCTAGAAAATCCCCTACCATCGTCCAGCACGTTCTTCAACCTTTGCTTAAACTCTTCTAATAACAGAGAACACAGTACCTCACAGGGCAGCTCACTGCAGTGTGGGGAGAGCTCTGATCATTATAAAGATCGCCCTCATATTGAATTGAATTTTGCCTCCTGTAAATTAAGCCTTTGGCCCTTTATTAATGACTTTTAACTCCGTGAGAATCCTTCAATCACTTGAAAAACATTATTATATATCCCTCCTCCTCCCTCCCCCAAATAGGATATCCTCATCCAAAATAAATATTCCTGATTCCCTGAGACATGGTTTGCAGACCCTCCTCTCTACTTTGGGCACATTCCAGTCTGCTTGTACCATTTTTCCAACATAAAATACTAAAATCTAAAACCAATTCTTGGGCACTTTTTTTTCCCCCTGCATTCATTTTCTGGGACATGCTTAACTCACATTAAACTTAAAAGTGACACTTCGATTTTATCCCAACCACTATTGAGCAATATGGCCTTATCTTTTACTTATACGGTTAAGTTTTGTTTGTTTCTGAGTTTAAGGCTTTGTTTTTGAATTTTTGCATCTCATTTTTTGGGGAATGATTTTTCAAGCTGCCATTGTAGACTATTGAGACTTTGAATCTTGAGTCTGTCTTTCACGTGACATAGGTACTATTAGCCCATCCTCTTCTAAGCCGACAATGAAATAAATACAAAACGGACCAGGGACTTCTACCTGAATCATATCATCAGCTTCTCTGAGGCCTGGTGCAGGAGGAAGCTACGCACTGTAAGTGCTTTAGCTGGGACCATCTGAGCATTCTGATGCCCAGAGCTACGTCTCTGTTTCCTCCAGGTTCAGCAGGACTCCGTTTCAAACTGTGTGGGAACCTTTTCCTGCCAGGCGTGTTTTTTTTTTTTTTTTTTATTTCAGCTTGAAGTGCTGTTTTTGAATAAAACCTTGAGAGACTTCTAACTTTTCTTTCCTTTTCTCCTTTAGTGTAGATACAATTTTGTACCCCCACAGCCTCTATTTCACTCTCACCCCAAAAGACTTTAGTTTCTTCTTAAAAAATCATGTTAATCCCACAAGAGAAAACACATTGGAGGGAAGACAGCCAAAACCACCAGAGTGGAGAGACAGACACATGTGTAAAGGGAGACTGTACTTCACATCTGGAAATTTCCTAAATCCTCTTTCATTTCTCTACTGTTGGTATTATTTAACGTAAGGCAGAGATGATGATTTGGAGTAAGCAGGAGCCGTTAAAAAATATAACTAATAATCAAATGATGGTTTAATGAAACCTGGGAATTGGAGTTCAAGTCAACTGGGGATTATTTTTAATAAACTTTCCCAAGTCCTAACGATTTAGAACATGGTCTACAGTTAGATCTCACACTCAGAGATCTGCTATCTACAAGCTCTGACTTGTCATCAGAAGCATTTATCTCATTCGGTTCAGACAAGGCCTGTGGCTGAGATCATTAAGGAATAAGTCAGGAGACTCGGAGCTTAGTCACTCCCTTGCTCTGTGCTTATGGGTAAGTCACTTCACTATGTGGGCCTGTTATCACATTTGTAAATGGAAGTGGTATTGAATTATACTATCCTAAAGTCACTTTTCATTTTAACATCATTATTCTTCTAAAAAAAATTTTTTTAGTACTTTGAAGTTTATTATTTCTGTGATTATAAAATAACATGTGTTCACTGAAGGAAAATGAAGAAAAAGAAATATTTGATATTGTTGCCCAAAGACAATGGCTGTTAACTAATTTAGTGTATTTTCCTAATTCTGTTTTCTGCTCAGACATAGTTCCACACACTATTTATGTACTAATCACATTTATGATGCTTCTCATCTAGAACTCCTCCTGCCTAAGTGTACATACCTTAAGCCAAAGTGACCTCTTTCTGGCTACCAGCCTCAAGGGTGGCTTGTTCTTTGATTAACTAAGGACCTATGAGTTGTGGTCTGACTAAAAAGGAAAAACTGAGTCAGTCAGGTTAGGAATTTGGAATTGAAAGACCAAGAGGTAAAGCCAGTGAGTTGTGAGGGTCAGGAGTGAGCCTTCCCTGAATGTATAATCTTGGACTACAGATTATGAGGTCTGTCTAGAAAGAGTCCAGCCATTGTTATTATAATGAGAACAGTTTGCGTGACTTCAGTGTAACCTGGCAACCAAGGAGAGTAGACTAGAATGCACATGCATGAACAATGATGACTTCACTGTACTAGTCAGTTGGGGTTGTAGACACCATTGAGTGAGTGTGTGTACTGTGTGGCTGTCACATTCAAAATAACCAAGCAAGTAGAATAATAAATCTGCATCAGACTTTTTCATCAAGCTTGAACATTCCTCCATGGAAACTATTCAGATGATTATGATTCAGAAGGCTGCAGCTGTGGGCAACTGGTGATTGGCAGCTTCATCATGACAAAGCACCAGCTCATACATCGCATCTCGTACAGAGTTTTTTGGTGAAACTTCAAATCACGCAGGTGACTCAACCCCACTACAGCCCAGATTTGGCACCCTGAGACTTCTGGCTTTTCCCAAAACTACAATCACCTCTGAAAGGTAAGAGATTTCATACTGTCAATAAGATTCAGAAAATACGACAGGGCAGCTGATAGCGACTGGGAGAACTATGTGAGATTCCAAGATGTCTAGTTTGAAGGAGATTAAGGTGTCATTGCCCTCTGTACAATGTTTCTTTTATCTTGTATCTTCTTCAATAACATCTCTTTCATTATTACATGGCTGGATACCTTCTGGACAGACATCATATTTTAAGCTAAAAACAATTACAGCCCAACAAACTCAGGAAGAGTTTGTTTGTTTGTTCGACCTCTCCCTTTCCTGCCTAAAGAGATTCAGATAGAAAGACCTGCTTCAGAAATGAAATCTAAGCAGATTCACCATAACAGATATGAATTGTACAGTAGACAGGAAGGGTCCAAGCAGAAATCTGCTCTGCTAGATTCCCTTTTGTCCCATCAGTTCTCTGTAGCCCCACAGAATTTGCTTAACAAATGTTTGCTCTTTCTCATCTACGTATGAATTGCCTACCTCCCCCTTCTCAGTCCAAAGTGACATATATACCTCATTTTGCTTCACTGTCTTTGGAATTTTCATGCTTATGTGCATTCCCTGTGTGCATGTGTTAAAACGTGACTTTCTTCAGTTAATTTGCTGTATGTTGTTTAAATTACACAGCCAACCAGAAGAACTAAAGGGGTAAGGGCAAAGTTTCCGGTTCCTGACAGAGTAATGAAGCTGAGATGAACACGTGTATCTGAGATATAATAGGAACTATATGTACAAGCGGCAGTTATGAGACAGCAAAAACTATGTTTAAGGAGATGAAATTGGCATGGTAGAGAAAGAAGTATGGAATAGACACACAGGGAGAAGACTCAACACGGAAATGCAATAGCATGAGAAAGGAATCTTATGCTCAATGATTTTCCAGATTCAATTTTCAAGACATCTGTCTGTCCTTGATCCCTGTGTTATGATACTCATCAGACTTCTGGAATGTGTGCAAGCACCTTTGAGCTGGGCTGGGTCAATGTTATGTTTCTCATGACTTTGTTAAAAATATTGCTGGTTTTTAAAAACATGTTTGTTTTTTTAGTGCAATTTGATAAATTGTAGCAATATGGAAGAACTTACACTTTTCTCCCTACTTAATCCCTCCAGAATTGGGGAACTCTTAATGAGCAAGTATTATCATTTTCATGGCAATATATTTGTTCGAATGAATTCAATAGGAATCTGATCTTTTTTTCACCCATTTCCAATTGTGGATTTATTAGTCAAACCTTTGACTGGCATGTCCTGTTTAAAAGAGACATGCCTAGGCTCTAAATGTCAGCAACAAGCTTTGAGGAATAAAGATTGACTTTGAAGCCAATGAAAGCCCCTTGGAGAGATGGCCTGGTACCTTGCTTATTCATATGGTTCATGTCCGTCTTTCCAGGAAAGGAACAATGGTTGTTTTCCTGGGAGATGGCAAGAAAAGAACCTGAAGACATTTTGGGGACCTCTAGAATCTTGAAGAGTTTACACAAACCTCCAGGCATTGCAGTCAAATTGTGAGGGCGACTGTGTGGCTTGGCTTCTCCATCCTCCAGGGCCAATTAAAGTTCAATCTGAAAATCCCTGGTAACGGTCCAGCCAAGTGGATTTAAGAGAGCCTATATGATCAGTGCTATTCCTGTTGTGTTCATGCAAACAGTAAAAACAAACTGAAACTGGACTTAATGCAGTAAATGAATTGGCGTTGATTTGGCTCTTTGATAAAAATGAGGGTGATTTAGGAGAAAAATTGTATTTCAAGAAAATCTGCTATACACAATTGTGAAAATTAAACTCTAGTTCAGTTACTTATATGTAAAACTTTATTTTTCACTTATGAACTAGACTAGATCCTGAATTTTTCTAATTTTCTGAAATGTTTTAGCTTCAACCATCTAACTTCGATTAAAAAAAGAAGAAAAATTGACAGTGGAGATTTGTAACAGTGGAAAATTATAACAGTGGAGAACTCTAACCCATCCTACCATCCTTCTGGCATTGTTTCCCTAAGTGCTGACCCTATTATGTAGCTTGTAGATAGACAGCATGTTTGTATAAGTGTTCTAGGAACTAATGTCAAAAGATACAGACTCTGACCTTCAGGCATCCAGCTCCAGGAAATTTGCTGACCTTCAACTGTGTAGCCAGGATGATATGAATCCAGGATGACTAAACCAGGCTGATGCACACCGGACGATCACTGGTCTTATCAGAATGGACTGTGCTCGTCTGCACGTAGAGAACTTTTCAACCCCTCCCTTGACCTCTTTGTTCTGTTTCCCTCTCCCTCCTTATAAAACCTGCTGCCTCCACTGAGAGGTGGAGATGGGCTTTGACATGTGAGCCCCCATCTTCCAGGTTGCCAGCATCTGAAAACAAACCACTTTCCTCTATACCTGCCTCTCAAGTATCGGCTTTTGTAGCAGGAGGCAACCAGACCTGCTTTCAGTTTCACGGACATGCTATATAACATGTCTAAATGACAAAAAAGTCGCTTACTGCTGATACTGTTAAGAATTTTCCCCCAGTGTTCAGGAATCTAAGACCTGTGGTTGCCCAAATCATTCAGGAAGAACACCAATATTCTTTCAAAATCCTTTTACCTACCTTAAGTGACAAAACACACACACATGCACGCACACCAGCTCAGTTGATAGAATTTAGCATGGAGAAATCTAGCACCTCTTTAAAAAAATCCCTTTGGTACTGTTTTCCTAACACATGTTTGCTTGTCTGTTTTTCCTGTCAGTGTAACTCAGAATAAGGCAGGCAGGCAGACACAGCCCCGCCCTAACCGGATCTGTCACTGGACACCAAAATCTGGTATAAAGGCCACTGTGAAATCCACATAAGCAGGTTAGGCACACGGAAAAAGCACATGCACCTGAACTCTAAATCTACATTCTCTTTCTAGTGGAAAGACTGAAAGGATATAAAATGCCATGATTGTCTTTTGTAAGGAAAGCAGAAACAGTATCAGCTCATGGACTGGCACCAAAGCTTGGTAAAACCTAGATCAAGCTGTGAGGCATCTGGGCTCCATGCTCTGTTTCAAAATACATCAAATGCTGCTCTTCACGGGTTTGGATTGTTCGGGAAAGGTCCATCACCTTCCCTCATACAAATTTCATCCACATGGTGACTTGAAGATTCTCCTATCGCTCTCCATTCCAACTGAATTGGAAAATTAGTCTCTCTAAGCGTGGTTTCTCCCAAACCCCTAAACCCACACCAGTCCTCTCAAAAACTATACCAATTCAATATTTTATCAAATACAGAGGAGAGAGAAACCCCACAGGTACAATTAAAGTCGCAGGGGCATCTCTGAACATGAAGCAGCCTTTCTTTGAGTACTTTGTCCTGTCTTTTTTCAGGGACTGGATGACAGTATGGTTTAGCTAAACCATCCATGAGACAAGAAACAAAGTTTTAGTGTTTGCTTAGCATTATTTAGGAATGATCATGGCCCCACTTAATTCGAAGGTTAGTTCTGAAAACAATGTGAGATGAAGTGTATAAAAACTTTTCATTGCATTTTAAGCAATTTATAAATAAAATGCTTTCACAGGAGGGTCCAGTAAAAAAGGACTAGAGAACAGAACAGACTGGAATATCAGATTTGGGTTCAAATCTTTCCTACTTGAACCTGGGCAAGTTCCTTCATCATTCTGCATTTTGGTTTCCACATCTGTAATATGGTATTGCTGACATATTATGAATCTTATCAAGGTTAAATATATTCTGTATAAATAATGCCTTCCTCAATAAGTTAATGAGAAGAAGACTAAATGATTATAAAGGGATATGAATGTGGATATTCTTGTCTTGTTTATTAATTAAATGAAAACATCTCTAGTGTTCCATAATTAGCAATGATTTGGCTACTGTTTTCTCATATTATATAACCACTTTCCTGGAAAATCTTCCAATCAAAATATAAGAAATGGAATTGACTTTATCTCCTTTTTGATATTTTAATTCTAATAATAGTATAAATAAATCTCTGTTTAGGAAACCCCAGGAGAATCAATTAATAAAACATTAAAATTAATTTTTAAAAGTTCAGTTTTCTGTCTGGCTGCAGCCATCAGGTAAAAGCCAAGATGAGCACTTACAAGTACATCCCGGAGCTATGGAGGAAGAAGTGGTCTGACGTGATGCGCTTCCTTCTCAGGGTGCGCGATTGGCAGTACCAGCTCTCTGTGCTCCACAGGCCCCACCCTCGCCCCACCTGGTTGATAAAGTGGGCAGGCTGAGACACTAGGCCAAGCAAGGCAATGTCATATGTTGGATTCCTGTGTGCTGTGGTGGCTGCAAACACCCTGTTCCTAAGGGTGCGACCTACAGAAAGCCTGTCCATGCTGGTGTTAACCAGCTAATGTTTGCTGGAAGCCTGCTCTCCATTGCTGAGGAGTGAGGTGGACACCACGGTGGGGCTCTGAGCATCCTGAATTCTTACTGGGTTGATGAAGATTACACGTACAAATTCTTTGAGGTCATCCTCACTGACCCATTCCTTCCAGCCATTGGAAGGAATTCTGACACCTAATGGATCACCATGTGAGTCCACCAGCATGGGGAGAGGCCAGGGCTGCCATTCGCAGGTGGCAAGCGCCGGGCCTTGGAAAGGGCCACAGTCCCATCACATTATTGGTGGTTTCTGTGGGTGCAGCTTGGAGGCAGCACAATACTCTGCAGCTCCACGTTACTATTAATACAGGTAATGTTTGTAAAATTCTCACCTAATAAACAATTTATGACATATCAAAACAGAACTTCACTATAGTGACCAGATTCAAAATAAATATGTAAACTTCAAAAATTGTTCTTTGTATTAGCAATAACTAGTTAGGAAATATGATGGAGGAAAAAACTTCATTTATGCAGCAATGAAATATAACAATGACTTTGATTAAAAATAATGTGGTACCTTATATTAAAAAAATTGTAAATTTATTGTGATGGCACAGACAGAATATTGGAACAGAAAGCTATTCCCTATTCTGTATATGACAAACGTGATGAAGATGTCGATTCTTTG
>VMDR010012321.1:0-26798 GCA_007922815.1 Macrotus californicus | reverse complement strand
GACCTCCCAAAGGAAATCATTTGAGTGTTTTTGGTTTAATATTTGATATGATTGTTCATCTTTATTCTACTAAAGGAAAAATTAAGCAATAAAGCTAAAATATTACATTAGGGGAAATTACATTAACCCTTCTAAAATATATTGAAAAGCTTAAATGAAATCCTTATTAAGCTGGAAGGAAATGGGATCATTAAAGTGAAAGAAAGCTTAATGAGAGTTAATAGACAATTGCACATAATTTTAAAGTAAGCTTGCCCACAGAACTTCCAGAGCTTCTGTTTTTACAGTGATTAGAAAATGATCAGCTTAAACTATTGATTCCAAAATATACTACTCCCAATTGGAAGCTGTTAAAATGATTTGATGATGACATTTAAAGAGATATACGATCTTTACAACAGCATTTTCTGGGATTTATTCATTTTAAACATGAAATGGAACATGTTGGCCAGCATTTCAGGAAGAAATTAGCTGAGCTAAAAATTGACTTAGAGAGTAAAGCATAATTTAATTAGGGTAACTACAGAAGAATTGGACCCATTAAGACTTTTATACTAATTTCTTTGGAAGTATCTAAATTACTTATTTATAGCATTTCCAATCACATACTTGGTTGGAAAGGGTTCAGTGAAAATGGGAAGATGTCGCAAAACCTCCAGCAGCATTGCAGTATGACAGAGGAGACTGGAGACTCCATTCGTTTTTACAGATTTACAACAAAAACTTACTAAATTGTCAGCTATACATGAAATACTGGCATCTCACTCAGTTTTAATGATAACATTGTTTTTAGAATATTTTATATTATTGTCATACTCTTAACATTTTTTTGAAGCATAATGATAAACAACCTAAGCTGGGAAATTCTGAAGTCCTTTGTCCCCGTGTTGTCTGCTGTTTTCAGCCTCAGTCGGACACTGCGGCCGGAAGTCCAGCCCTCCTGCTCTCCAACGTGCTCCTGCTTCATTTCCTCTCCGACCCACCCTCTCTTCCCTACCACTTACGGCCTCCGGGGCCTTTTCTCTTTTTCATCTGTAAATACTCAAGTACGTTTCTCTAAACAATAAACACATATTTTTTAAAAAGTAGCCAATACTCCATTACCCCATCGAACACTATGATGATATGTTATTTGGCCAAACTGGAAATTTTGTTATTCAAATATTGCTACACTATGGGTTTTTTTAAGTTGAAATGCTCTTTCAACATGTTTGTCTATTTCATGATAGGTGATTTATGAGCACACCTGCCCACAGGAGGCTGAGTGTTCAGCAGTTTTTGACCAAAAACAGCATGACCTGTGCCCCACCCTCCCTACTGACCCGATTTCACACAGAGGACTTCTTTTTGTTTCCTCATATGAAAAAAGTCCTCAAAGGGAAATGTTTTGCTGATGTGGAAGAGGTGAAACAAAAAGGTAGAAGCACTGAAAGGCATCGAAATCGATGGATCAAAACTGTTTGGGCAGTGGGAAGAAAGTCTCAATGGGTATATTGCATTAAATGGATAGTACTTTGAAGGTGACTCAAGTTTAAACACGTAAGAATAAATACACAATTTTTTATAAAGAAATTCCATTTTATTGGAGTCCCCCTTCGTAGAACCTTAGCCTGACATTTTCTTGAAAAATCAGAATCTCTAAATAAGTGGCTGCCATAAAAATGAAATGCCCCTATTTGGGCCTCTAATCCAGTTATCCCAACATTCATATCTGCAACCAGGGTGATGGAGCTGCGAATTCTCACCCCCGTGGGTTCTGGGTTCTTCGTGGGTATTTGGTGGCACAGAGGTGTGACATTCAAAGGGAACCCTCAACAACCCTCTCCTCATAAGCAGGAGTTGCTATCACACTGAGGGGACCACACGTGTGCCCCTATGAAAGGGCCCTTTTTGCTTCACTAACACTGTTCGTCGGAAGGGAAGTAGGGCATGCCCAGCACTCCTAATGTAAACTGACACGTATTTTTCAAAGTTTTCTCTCTTTGGCTTCTTTGCTGTCACTACGTACATATAATTGGTTGGTCAGTAACTACAAATGCTAACGGCAAATGATCAGATAGATAGTTGAATCCCCAACATTAACCCTTCAAAACCCAGGAATGTCACCGCCACCCCCAACCCCAGGCATCGCCCTCAGGTTCAGGAAAGAAAAGATTCTGTGTGGGGTGGAGCAGCCTCCTTGTGAGCCAGAGTGGCCCCCGGGGCACACAAAGCCAGAGAGGCTTAAATAAGGGCCTGGTATTCCTATGCTTTTTGGAGAAATTTTAATTTTCACTTTTATCAAGCTGTTGAATTACAAGGCTGGAGGTGGTTACAAGCAGAAAAGTTCTTTATGCACAAAAAAACCTTGAAATTAAAAAATGGCTTATTTATGGGCATCCCAAGATAATTTTAATATTTTCTTTGCGGGTAGAATACACCTCTGAAAAAAGAATGTGGATTCAAACTAACAGTGGGCAAAGGCAAGAAAAAGAAGGAAAGAAGTGTCAACCACTTTTCTATTTAAATGTGATATCATTTAGTGTAAGAGATTTCTGTCAGTTTGCTCCAAATGTTTCCTTAATACTTGCTAATAGTCCACTTAACCATGAATAAAACAGATCTGCTTCTTTCTCATTATTTCTGCAGACCAAGTTGAACATTTCTCTTGAGAAAAACCTAATGTCTTCAGGACCCATTCTCATGTCATGGGAAATTAAGTACGTGTTCCAAAACAAAATTTCTTTCACCTAATTCCTTTTTTAGATTAATTTACCTCTTGCTCTCAGTTAGACTCAAGAATTCCAGTCTCATGTCGGTGTCCCCCAGGGCAAAAGCGGAAAGCATTCTGTTGAACTCCCTGAATATAGGAAGAATGGTTATCCAGACGTAAAGTTTGGCTTTGAAAAATTCTTGAATTTCTGACAGTGAGTAAATGAGACATGTTCAGCGCATGTTTATTACAAAGCACAGTGAGGTTTATGGAATAATGTGTGAGTTGATTCTTGCCCCAACAGAATTACAGAGTTGCAAAGAAACTCAGAGTGACAAAAAACCAACAATCTGTCCTTCTGCAAATAAAAAAATTATAAAATGTTAAATAATTTATAAACTCTCAAACAACACGATTTCATTTCTAGATACACATCCATGCACCTAGAAAGGATTCATAACAATTTTTTTTTGACAACCATAATATTCCCTGCATTAAGGATTTATGGTAGAGTTGAACTGTTTATTTTAATCTATTTTTTTATTAGCTTTGCAATACACAAAGGAAAAAAGGGTAATGGCATAAATATCTATGAAAGTTTTGTGATCTGTTGATTTGGGATATGCACTTCAAAACTGAAATGGTGATGGCTATGAAACTGTAGAAAATAAAACCCAAGCTGTTTTTTTTTTCATTTAAAATGAAGTATTTTCCTTCTAAAACATGGGGGTGGTATGGTCCCAAAGACCGTGAGAGCACGTGTACAAGATATGCATTGACTGTGTCAGCCGCTCAGGTGACAGCGTGTGAGACTGCACATGTACCTAGTGTCAGGTCACATCTGGGATCGTGTGCATCGAAGCACGAAACCACGGTTTTCCCTGGTAGACAGATGCAGGATGACTTCTACTCCAAACTTCATGTTTTTATGTATTGTTTGAGTAGCTTTCCAAGGAAGACAAATTCCTTTTATCAACATAGTCACAGAATGGATCTCCCAAAATGAAAATTTTACTTCTTGGGCTGCGATAGGGGTTCCGAACGTGAAGCAAGATCCCCTAAGCCCCTCAGACAAAGGTCGCGGGGCAGTTTCCTGCACTGAACAGCTCTGGTCCTGAGATCGCCCCTAGGACGGAACTGGAATAATATTCTCTGGAGCTTTTCAGCTGCCAGTGCCCATTTGCAGGAAGCTAGCCCTTATCACCAGAGTCTCCGCCTGCTTCTCACCCAGCTGATAGCACTCACCAAGTAGCAATGTTCAGTTTGTAATTACATATATCTGAGGTTAGGCCTGGATGCTTGGTTGGAACAAGATTATCAGGTGATGCCCTACCGGTCTGTAATAGCCAGTGGGTGACTTCAGCATCCTGAGATCACTCCTTAGTGAAGAAGTAAACTGGAGCCAGCTCAGAACGGTGTGTCTTAGAAACCTGGCCTGACCTTTCGGAAAGGGCTCCCTCTTCCGCAGGTCCACAACCACAGGTCCCTGCAGAAGTTACTTCAGGCTCTCGCTCCAACTCAGGAAGGGCTAGTAGCACTAGAACATTCTGCTCAAGAATCTAGGCTTTGGAGGTGACAGACTGCTTTTGAATTCTGGCTTCATCATCAACCCATGTGGCCTTCAACAAGTTTCAGTTACTGTATTAAGTAGAAAATCCATTATTTTCATAAGAGTTTTTGAATTTTCATTTATTAATGGCTTTATTGAGATATAAGTCACATACGATACAATTCACGCATTTAAAGAATACCATTCCAGTGTTCTTTAATCCACTTCCAGGGTGGGGCTACCTCCACCACCATCTAATTTCAGAAAATCCCATCTTCCCGAAAGGAACTCCTTACCCATTAACACCTCTCCCCATCCCTCTTCCTGCCCCCAGTGTTGATAGATTTCCTGATTTTGAACATTTCATATAAGAGGAATCATACAGTATGTGTGGCCTTTTGTGACTACTTTCTTTCACTTAGTACGTTTCCAAGGTTTATAGCACTTACCAATATTTATTCCTTGTTATTGCCCATAATATTGCATTGAATGAATCTGCCACATTTCATTTATCCACTCATGAGCTGACGGACACTTGTGTTGTGGCCAGCTGGGCTACTTACGATGAGCAGTGCCGTGATGAGCACTCGAGTACTAGTTTCCGCGTGGACATACACTTTCATTTCCCTTGGGCATAAACATAGGAGTGGAAATGCGGGATCATCTGGTAGCTCTATGTTTAACATTTTGAGGAGCTGCCAGACTTTTTCCAAAGCAGCTGCACCACTTTTCCTTTCCACCAGCAGTGAGTGCGGGCTCTCACTTCTGCACCTCCGTGGTGTGTTTCTGATTACAGCCATCCTGGCGAACGTGCAGTAGTACATCACTGTGGTTTTGATTGAATTCCGCTAGTGACTAATGATGTTGAGCATCTTTTCTCATGCTACTGGCTACTTGTATATCCTGTTTGGATGAATGTTCAGATCCTTTGCCCATTTTTTAATTGACAAGTTTGTCCTTTTATGAGTGAGTAGTAAGAGTTCTTTACATAGTCTGGATACAGATGTCTTATCAGATACAGAATTCGCAAATATTTTCTCCCTGTGGGTTGTCTTTTCACTTTCTTGATAGTGCTCTTCGAAATAAAACATTTTTAATTTTGATGAGGCACACTGTATCTATTTTTTTTTCCTCTGGTTCCTTGTGTTTTTTGGTGCTGTTGCCTATTCCAAGACCGTGAAGACTTACTTCTGTATCCTATAGAATTTTGGTGAAGAAAAACTGAGATAATGTATGTAAGGCCTGGACATGTAAATAAGAGCACAAAGTAATGATCGTCATCAATATTATCATTTAGAAACTTCTGGGTTCTGCCTCCCGCCCTTTTCTGGTTTGTCTGGTTTGCCCCTCCAGGGCCTGTCTCCTGGACTTTTCTCTTGGTTGGACCGGCTGCCTGGCTTTGACTTCAGACTCTGCCTGATACCCTGTACTAGGAAACCACATGACCTTGACTTTGAAGCAAGTAAGCTGACCTTTGCTCAACCAGGTGCAGGACTGTCCAGAAGGGGGCATCAGCTAACTAGAAGAGCAGCCCCTGGAAAAATCAGCCTGCATCAAATAACACCTCCCATTCACTGAGCACCTGCCGTGGACACCCTCTTCATATTATCCATAGTCATTGGAACAACTGTGGACATAGCATCTCCATCCTGATATCATACACGAGCCAGCTGAGTCCAGGGAAGTACAGTGACTTATTCAGTATTTCTTACTTTAGTAATTGATGAACTGAAATTTGACTATGAAGCCTCTGGGCGTTCTTTTATGCCAGCAATCCTACAGGATAACAATGAATCCTGAAGTAGCACAGAACTACTTTTGTAGTTTAGTAGCTATAACAGCATTAAAATATTAACAAGAGCGCACTGAGAGAACATGTCCTGGAGGACATTGGCAAAACTGGAAATCGAGTTCCCTGACCTCAAGGACATGCAAACAAGAACATAGCCTGAAAGCAGCGATGAAGTAATAATATCTCGATAAAGTCACCCTTTTCTGGACTGGCTTACAATCCTTGTTATTGTTAAACACTGCCTTTACTTTGAAGAAACTTGAACCTGATCAATGTCTCTAAGTCACTAAGCTTATAATTTGAATATCTACCCAGAGGACAGCAGTGCTTTCTCTAACGGTTGGCCGGGATCGCCGGCAGCAGAATCCCCTGGACGCTCACTCAGATGTGGACTCCAGCGCTGCCCCACGTTTGCTGACGACATCCAGGCCTGGCACCTTCCCTGCTGTGTTTCTAAGCGGCTCTGCACTGCTTTTAGTGCAAGAAGCAGTGAGTAGCAGGTTTCTTTCCTCATCCCTGGATCCCAGGTTTTCCTTTAGGAAACAACATCTTCCACTTAAGGTCTTGCTCTATTATTATGAGGCCTAAACATTATTTAAAAAGTCTATAAAGCCCAGTAAAATTTATGTTGTTTGGCACACAGTGATAATAATGATAACTAACATTTCCATGGCCATTATCACGGGCCAGGTACTATTCTAAGCCCTTCACCAACATATGAATGCACTGAATCCTCGCAATAATTTCACGTTGTTGAATCTCTTAATCTCAAACTCAGATGAGGAAAGAGAGGCCCAAGGTCAAGGTCAGATAGCTTGAAATTGATAATAACCAAAATACGACCACAAGCAACTGGACTTCATAAGCTCTTGAACACTATTATTCTTCTCCTTGAAAAATGATTTAAAGCAAAAGATTGGAAAAAATAAACCTTTATGTCTACCAGCAGGAGACTGGGTAAAGAAATCGGGAGTTTTCCCAAACAATGAAACACGCAGTGAAAAAGTATGAAGAAGCTACCACTAAGCTGGAAGGCCACATACGCGATGGGTATAATATGTTGCCTTTATGTTTTAAAATATATTTTTCAGATTGATTTTTGTTAGATCTTTATATTTTGGGAGTTTAATCTTTGGTTGTTACAACTTTTTCCAGTTTGTCATTTGATTTTTGATATGTTCATGGTATAATTTGTTATACAAAAATTATTCTCACTTTATATACTTGAATTAACCTTTCATTTTATGACTTTTGGATTTTGAATCATCTTATTAGAAAGGCCTTCCCCACTTCAAGGACACAAAAAGAATTCTCCCAATATTTTCTTCTGGTGCTTTTAGGGTTTCTTTTTAAACATGGGATTCTAATGGATTTTAAGTTTGTGATATACAGGTAAGGTATAGATGAGATATTTTCACAATACCCACTGCTAAGTTGCCCCCTTTGCCCTCCTGCTGTGAGATGCCCTCTTTATCATAAAGTAAATTCTCTTATGTATTTTTGATTATATCTGGACTTGCTATGTCCCTTTGGGGACCATGCTTTTGATTTATGACATAGCCAGAGGACTTTGTCTTTGTGTTTAAATATTATTTCAGTCCTAGAGTTAAATTTATGGCCTATTTAATTGCTATGTTATTGCCAACATCCCTCACTATCCTGGGAAGTTACAGGCATAATGTACAGCGGTTTTATAGTGACGGCGAAGCCGGCAGACAGAGAGAAACACGCACCCTGCTGATGAAGACCCTGTGCCACTCATCGGATGAGATTTTCAGTCCTATCGTTCTGTGCACTTGACCCTACAAGTACCCTTTGGAAATGAGAGCTTTGAGGATTGAGTCAAAATCACATCGTCTGCACCCAAAAGAGAAAGCGCACGTACTACCTCTGGCCATTCACCGCTCGTTGACATGATGTAAAAGAGCAAAACCCAAATCAAACATTCCAAGTTTCCCAGCTCCTAACTGGCTGTGTGTATGTGCTGTGGGCTCCCAAGATCTGCCCGTAGTCCCCAGAAAGCACAACAGAAGAGCAGCTCGACTCAGGAGTAGGGTGAGAGTGTCACATTTTTCATATCACAACACTGCCACGTGGGCCACTCTGACCCAATCTCCCTTGAGAGCCCTAGAAAGGCCTGTAGAATGGGAGGCACTTTCTGACAGTCTTTGAACTGTGCAGACTCCATGTAGGACTCCCGTCTTAAGTTACCAGGACGCAGTGGGACAGACAACAGAGCAGGAGTACTGGGCCTTGACCGGCATGTGCTCTGGCCAACGCTCCTGGCTCAATCCCTGCCCTGTAACAAGCTCCGACAACTACAGTTGGAATGAGTGTGCGTGCTCTGTCGGCCTGAACAGCTGGGAGGGAGGGGGGCGAGTGGCAGAATGAATTTAGACGTGTAAAATGCCGTGGGAAGAAAACAAACCAGGACGGCTGAAACAGGTGCCGAAGGGCGTTTGTTCACAACTCCAGCAGTTTCACGTCTTTGTGCACGATGAGCAGCAAAGCTGCATTAGGGACAATTTCATGCCCCTTTAACCTCTGGATGTCCTGAAGAGAGAAAGGAACGCCACCTGTCACTGAAACAGTTTCGGCAATCTCACACGCTCAACTATCCCACACTGTGTATGGGTTGAAAGATCCTACCTCTTACAATTTATTGTCTGAGGATTATCTCTTGTTAAGTCTGAACTTCTTTTTAGAAGGATCTTAGGCAGTTGCAAGCTTGTAGCACAGTAGTAGTTGGTTGGTCATACTCCAAAGCATCTCTCACCTGCTCCTGGTGATTGTGAACTGTAAGTAGGAGCCCCAGAGGGCAACCTTTCCGGGGAACAGCCACACATTCCACTGCATCATGAGCTTTGCCAGCACAGCCTGCAGGTAAATGCTGGGTGGCAGGAAAGCCACTAGTGACTGGTCCTCTGGCTCCACTCGCCCTTGCTGGGGGACCCACACAGGCCTCTAATACCCACTAAATTATCCAAGGAGGCAGCTCCCATGGTCCTTGGCCTGGTCTTCTTGGCTAGCCTTATCTTTCAGCCTCTTCTTCCTGCCTGTTCTGGCTCACCGTGCAGTGTGATTCATGCCTGTAGGAGGTCCCATCATGGCTGCTGAAGCGTCATTGTCACCTCTCCGTGTCCAGATTTCCAACACCGGAGCTCCATTCTGAAGGATTGCCTGTAGGTGCTGACACCCAAGTTCCTGACACCTTGTGTTCTCAGGATCCAGGCTTGCTTAATTTTTGGCCTGATCTTTCATTACAGCCTTCACCTCAGGACTCAAAGTGAAAATAGGACTTGAGGGCCATCTAAATGAGTGACAGACATCTTCCCTTGAGGCCTGCCATCCTTCAGTCTTCTGCCTTTAGAAGAGGTCCTCAGAACCCTCTTCCATCTCAAAAATGTGACACTCTCCCCCGACTCTTCAGTCCTTCATGCCAACGCAGCCCTGGCCAGCCTGCTCCATCAGTCCTTTCGGCAGGTCTAAGTCCCAGGACAAATTTAGGCCTTCTGCTCTGAGATTAAAAGAAACACCGACATAAAACAACTTTGAAAAACTCATTTCTTCTTGAAATTGGCATTCTGATGTGTAATCCTTATGGGTGTATGTAGTACAATAGATCTATCTCTGGTACATATTGAAAGTCACCTGAGTTTCCTTCTAAATCACTGGAGGGGAGCAGGAGTTGATCATTCAAAGGAAATGGTCCCCATCGGTAACTGTCACTTCGGAGAAACCAGCCCACTAATACATACACAGCATTACTAAAGTCCTCCATTTCCTATATCCAGCCCAGTTTTCAAGGAATCATCTGCTTCACGGTGTTGTATACTAGGGCTCCCAAGTCCATGAACTAGCTGACGTCATATGCTTGTACCTCACGGGCTGTGGGTTTTCCTGTCCTGGCTATTTGTCGCCATTGCAGTTCCGAGCCCAGTCTCTTTGCTTCCAGGCTTGGCTGTGCAGCCGGCGGTGTTTCCCTGACTTCTGGGAGGCAAGATGGCAGAGTGAGCAAGAGCAGTGTGGAGTTCTGACTCCACAGGATTATGTGCCTTACCCCAGTTAGTTACTGCAGCCACAGAATGCAGATAATTAATAATGAAAGTAATACTTCATGGGGATTTTTCAAGGCTGGCATGAAGCAAAAATATGTAAGGCCCTTCCCATGGGAAGCATTCTTCAAATGCTAGCCAGGATTACGATTATTTAGGAAAGGGCCTGCTATTACCCCTCCATGACTCTGAAACACAGGGTTAGAGGATGTGAAGTAAAAGTGCCTGGTTATTTCTAAACTGCCTCTTGGTAAATTTATCTCCATGACTACAGCTCACCAGAAATACATTCAATGAGCCCATGAATTGAAGGCTCTGTCACTGGGAGCACTGGGACAAGAGGGTGGCTCTAAATTCCAGCAGGCAGATGGACTGAGAGAATAGCACCACTCACTCCTTTACCTCTTACTATTTGATGCTCTTCTGTCCACGTAAGGAAATCTCCCAGAGGAATCTGTGAGTTCAGCATTAATTCAAGAAATGGCCATCTTGCAATAGAATGTGTGGGCATCGTCTATGAAGCCTAACTCCTCACGGTGAAAAGGTTCACAAGAAAAACAACTGATTTAGGGGAGCAGGAACTCAACTCCCAGAGGACTGCACAGAGGACGAGCCAGGGTCTGGGGCTCTGCTGGTCTCAGGTCCATCAGTGCTGTGCTTGCTATGGGTCACAGCTGCCTGAGGTGGGTTCTGTTCTCCAGAGCCCTCAGTGCACCCAAGTGAGGAGAATTCCTCTCCACTCCCTCTCTGAGCCACGCTCTGGGTAACATGTGACTCCCAATTTTGCAGAGACTTTGGGAAGACCCTTCTTGGAAATGCTGCCCTTGGTATTATTGTTCTTCCTTTCAAGTCACTTGGGCAGCTTTAGGCCAAGCTTCTATTCAGACCTCCTGCCACTTCCCTAAGGACACGCTGTCTTGCAGAGGGTTCCAAGCACCTCTCCACCTGCCAGTCACCTGTGCCGGAAAGCATCTGAATTTGGGAATGAGCCCCACTGAGGCTCACGCCAGCCCCTGCCCCACACTGCTTTTGTCAGTGACCAGGGTCACAGAGTCAGTGGGTCACACAACTACTTTCGCCACTAGAGTCTGATTCCAAGGCCATTTCTCTTTTTGTTTCTTTCCTCACTGCATGCTGCCTCCCTCCGTGATAGAGTGCAAGCCCATTATAAGTAGGAGCGGTAGTTGGGAAGGCCTAAGACGCACTACAGCTAGTCAAGAATTATCTGTCCCCACAATTACCCTCCAGTGGGGGACGTTAATTCTTTAAAAACTGTCTTTGATGTACCAACTTCAAACAAGTGTACTTTTGGGGGGATGGTGATACTGGGGCAACAGGAACCCAGACCTGGTGTCTAATCTCCAGTATTTTCTTAACTACATGATTGTAGGTATCATTCAGGCTTTCCTCTGCGTCCTCAGAGGTAACTTTTTCCTACTTCTACCTCATATACATTCTAGGGAAAATGGAAGTAATTATCTTCTACAAACTCATACGGAGGCCCAGAGGTCCTTCTATACAATCAGAGATAAGCTCCCATCCAATATTTCTGTGAATTAGGAAAGAAATACGGAAATTATCTTGATTTTCCTCTCCCAGAGAATGATTTTGCTTTTCCCACTTTGTCCTGCCTTTTGCTGGACAGAAGCCAGCCATCCTGGATGCGGGCCCGGCCTGGGAGGACCTCTCTCCATCAGACATCCCCTTGCCTCGTGCCTTGTGGGCAGAACCGGCTGCAGCAGCCCTTGCTGCACACCCAACAGCACTGTCAGGGCTGACAGCACAGATAGTGGCTCCTGACCCTCGGGCGACTTCTAGCTGGTCTGTCCTGGAATACGCCACCCACTCCCACCCCGCACCCAGAACAGAAGCACCCTGAACTGAGTGTTGGCTGAGTCCATCAAAACCTCTCTCCTCAATTAAACACAAAGACAAAAAGAAGAACGGAATCAAATCCCCCCAAAAGTAGGACACCATCAATCAAACAAACTTTTAGGTAAGCGGAGTCCTAGGAACAGAAAGAGAATAAGAAATGAGACACATGAAGACAATTTTCCAAAAAAATAAAATACATAAAATCAGAACTCCAAGAAGCAGACAACTGCTCCAAGCGAGAGGAAAACAGCACAAACTCAGACTCATCCCGGCCAAACTGCGGTAAAGTGCAGGTACAAGAAATGACCTTGAAGACAGAAGAACTGTGCAGTGTGTATAAGGAAATGAAGAATCACATCACTCTTCTCAGAGAAAACCACACAAGACCAACGACAGTAACATTTAAAAAAATCATCAATAGACTCTATTTTTGTTAGTAATTTTTGCATTATAGAGTTGAGATAGCATAGAATTCAATATGCGTATTCCATGAATAGTTAATACATTAGTAATTATATCATTAACTATTAGTCTGTGGTTTATACTAAGGTTTACTCTTGTACAGTGTATGGGTTTTGACACATGCCTAATGACACGTATCTACTACTTACTTATAAAGAATAGTTTCCCCACTCTAAAAACCCCCTTTCTTCCTCTAGCCCTCCCTCCCTTCCCTCCTCCCAAACCCCTGCCAACCACTGATCTTTTGACAGCCGCAGAGCTGCATAAGTGCTGCAGGGAAAAGCAGGCACCCGTAATTCTTTGCACGATGAGAATATTCTTCAAAACTGAAGGTGAAGTGAAGGCCTTTGTAGACAACAGAAACTGAAGGGACACAATGGCAACAGATGTGCACCACCAGGAATGTGAAATTAATTTTTGAGGCAGGAGCATTATTGCCAGATGGAAACTTGGATTTATACAGAGAAGTAAGGAGCGTTATAAATGGTAAAAATGAATATAAATATAAAAGGTACTTTTTCTTGTGTTTTAGTCACTTTATGAGGTATTTGACTAACATAAAATAATTAACAGTTTACTGTAGGGCTTATAGTATGTGTGAAATAAAATGCACAACAATAAAACAATAGAAGGAGGGATTGGAAATATATTGTTGTACTATTCTTACACTATAAAGCAATATGATATTACTTTAAGGCGCTTGCGAAATCTTAGAAGAACCATTAATTTTTTAAAGAGGTAAAGCTAAAAGCTAATAGAAGATAAAATGGAATCATAAATATTGCTTAATCCGAAACAGGAGGGAAAGGGGAATAAAGAACAAATGAGAAAAATAGAAAAAAACCGGCAAAATGAAAAATTTAAATTCAGCCATATTAATTATTAAATATAAATGATTTAAGTACCCAAATTAAAATTAAAATACAGAGATTAAAAACTAAATAACTACACAATAACGGAAACAGTCAACAAGGTCTTGTCAACAAGAAACATTTTAAACAGGGCCAACATACTACAGCCCCTGGGCTAAATCCCATCTGCAGTATAGTTTTTAAAGGCCTTTATTAATATCAGACAAAGTGGACACATGAACAAAGAGTATTAGCAGGGATAAAGAGAAGCATCAGGCAATAATAAATGGGCCAATGCATTATGTAGAGATAAAAATCTTAAATATATATGTATGAACAAAGCTTCAAAACAGGAAGCAAAACCTGAGAACGAAAAGGAAAGACAGAATCACAATTGTAACGGGAGATTTTCACATTCCCCTCTCAGTAACTGGAAGACAAAGCAGAAAAATAAAATTGGTAAAGATATAGACCTTAATACCACACCAATCAACTGGTACTAACCAGCAACCATGGACCACTCCACCAAATAACAACAGAATATATATTCTTTCAAGTAAATGTGAAAGATTAACCAAGACAGGTCATATTCTGGGCCACGAAACACACCTCACTACATTTAAAGTAATATTTTATATATATGTAAAGTATGTTCTCTAACCAAAATGAAATTAAACTAGAAATTAATAGCAGATATATGGAAAATCCCCAAATGTTTAGATATTAAATGTACTTCTACATAACCCATGAGCCAAAGGCAAAGTCAAATAGAAATGTCATTTGAACAGAATGACAATGAATAAAAAATAATCCCAAATTGGCGGAATGCTACTAAAGCGTAGTTAGCAGGAAATTTATGGTAATGAAAGATTATGTTAGAAAACAGCAAAAGTTTCAAAAATCAATGCTCTAAGCTTCCACCTTAAAACTAGAAGAGCAAGAACAAATTAAACCTAAATTAAGCCAAAGGACAGAGTAGTAAAGATAAGAACATAAACAAATAAAACAGAAAAACAACAGAGAAAATCAATAAAACCCAAAGTTGTCCTTTGCAAAGATTAATTAAATTGATTAAACTCTAGCCATTCTGATGAAAGAGAGAGGAGGGAGAGAAGGTGAACAGGACACCAATTACTAATAAACAAAGGAAAATTCCTATAGATCTTACAGACACTAAAAAACAGGAGAATATTACCAGAAACCATGCCAATGAATTTGGTAAGTTAAACCAGCGGTTCTCAGCCAGCAGAGGACATTTGGCAAAAGTGTCGAAAGACATTTTTGTTCATCCTGGGAGGCAGCTAAACAGCCTATCATGCACAGGACCCTCCCACAATCAATAGTTATCCCGCCCAAATGCCACTTTGGTTGAGAAATCCTGGCTTAGATGAAATGGACACATTCCTTGAAAGACCTCAGCTACCAAAGCTTTTTCAAGAAGAAAAAAATAACCTAATAGTTCTATACTCACATCCAAAGCTTTCCACAAAGGAAAACTCCAGGCTCCAATGGCCTCACAGATGAGTTCTAACAATTAGAAAGAAATAATACCAATTTGACACATATTCTTTCAGAATATATTAAAGAAAAAGAGGAAACCCTTGTCAACTCACTTTAGAAACCGTTACCCTGTTATCAAAACCAGACATTAAAAGAAAATCAGTGACTAATATCCTTTATAATCACAGCCATAAAAAATTTTAATAGTGGTTCAAATCCAACAATATATGAAAAGGACAATAAATCATGACCAACTGAGATTTGACATGACAATTGGAGATCATTTAACGTTAGAAAATCAGCAATGTAATTCACCATATCAACAGACTAAAAATAACTGTAGGATGCAGGAAAGCAGTTAGCAACCTCAATACACAGTTGTAATCAAAGTTGTCAGAAAACAGGAATAAAAGGCAACTCCCTTAGTCTAAGAACATCTACGAAAAGCCTACAGCTAACTTCCAAACTTAATGGTGAAAGAACAAGGAAAAGATATCTACTCACCTTGTTTCTACTTAGCAATATGTACTGGAGTTCCTAGCCAGTGAAGTAAAGCGAGAGAAGGGGAGGGAACATGCAGATTGAAACTAAAGATTTAACCCTTTCCATAGGAGCGCTCTTTCCACCGCAACACTCCCGCTGTACCAGGTGCCACGCTGAAAATGCGCACATAGCACATGGTCAGTCCTCCTTTGTGTGAAGACTTTCCTAACCTTATATAAGATCTGTGCTTAATTAAACAATGCTTTTTTCCAAGTGTTGTTTGTAACTTTAATATTAAGAGATAGTTATATAAAATTCTATCAATTATATAAGTAAAATTTATAAAAATTATATACAGATTATATGATTATATACAAAACTATATACACATATGATCCTCATCTAATATGCCGGTAAAACAGAATAGAATTTTACCAACTGTAGATGTCGTTTGCACGCACGGATTGCCACTTGGATGCCGGATATATCCGGCGCTCGTTCACACAGGTCATCAGATGGGCGCTGGATATATCCGGCACCCATACCGAAAGGGTTAAAACTGTCTTTCTCAACAGATATGGCTGTTTATGCAAAAAATCCCAAGGAATCTTTAAGTGACTTTAGCAAGGTCAGAGACTATAAGGTTAATATAAAATAGTGTATTTCTGTCTGCCAGCAATGCTATTGGAAATTGAAATTAAAATATAGTATCTTTTGCAATAAAATCAAAAAGAAAAATTTGAAACATCAATTAAATCTAACAAAATATGTAAAATTTGTTCAATGAGATTACAAAACACTGAGGAGAGAAATCATACCCTAGTCATGGATTTGAAGGTTCAATATTAAGACGCTACTGTCATTAAATGGAGCTATAGATTAAATGCAAGTCAATCAAAACCCACCTAGGGTGTTTTGTTTTTGTTTTGTTTTGCAGACAAGATGATTCTGAAATCTGTATAGGGATGTAAAGGAGCCAAAATAGCTAAAAATATTTTGAAAAAACAAAACCAAGTTAGAGGAGATTTCCAGGTTTGCAGTCAAGATGGCTCCATAGGTAGACATGGCTCACCTCCTCACAAAATCACATCAAAATTACAGCTAAACTACAGAACAACCATCATTCAGAATTGTCAGAAATTGAGTTGAGAGGAAGTCTGACAACTATGGAATTATAGAAATCACATCCATCCAGATTGGTAGGAGGGAAAGAGACATGGAATGGGCTGGTCCCACACCCACATGTGGTGGATAAAAATTTGGGAGGGATATTTTGGGAGCAAGGAATCCCAGCCCCATACAAAACCCCTGCGCCAGGATTCCAGGGCAAGGAAGTTATACCCCCATAACTTCTGGCTGCAAAAAACCAGAGGGGGTTGAGTTGGTGGAAGAAACTTCTTGAGTCCCAAGCAGTTCCTCTTAAAGAACCCACACACGGACTTACTCAGTCTGACTCACTCCCTCTGGGATCCAGCACCGGGGTAGCATCTTGAAAGGCACCAGTGGCACACAGGGAGAAACTGAAGTGTCTGCCATCAAGGAAAGAACTGGAGGACAACTTTCTCCCAGACACAAAGGCGAGTGGAAGCCACTGCCCCTTTTCTGAATCCTTCTATGACAGAGCCACAGAGCTGGCAGGCTGGTGCCACATCTGAGACTCCATCAACCTGGCTAACACTGTCTGCCCCACCCTGAAGATTCCCAGAGACTCTGTCCCACCCAACTTATGGGCCCACCCAAGCTGCTTTTCAATAGTGGTGACTGGTCTCTTGGCTCATGCTTCATAACTTCCTAAATCCTCTCACACAAGCAACAACCAGCTCAGTGAGCCCCCAGCCTCCATACTTCTTGCCAAGTGGCCCCAGGCCCAACATTAGTAGCAGCCAGCCTAGATTCAGAGCTTGGCTTCACCTGGGACTCTCCAAGCCCAGCACAAGTAGCAGCCATCTCAGATTGCTTTATAGCTCAGGCAAGGTGGCCTGGGCAAAACACAGGTGGGGGCTGACCTTGGCCTCCACCGTCTGAGAAACCTCTGGCCTGTGCACCCAGTGGACAGCTATAGATCACGTTGGAGCACCACGACCTTGCTCCTGCATAGCTGATGCCCCATGGAGGGCAGAAGTTGGTGGTAAGTGGTCACAACCAGTCCTTGCAGCTGACCCACCTGGGTAAATCCCTCCCACTGACCTGCCAACAGCAATCAAGGCTCAACTACAAAAATAGGGTGTACTCAGCCCATATGACCGGCACACCTTGAGTACTCAGCTTGGGTAATAGGGTAGGATGTGCCATTAGACCCTACAGAACAAACAGCTACTACACTAGGCCATACTACTAAGACAGGGAGTCACAGCAACTCTACCTAACACACTGAAACAAACACAGGAAGGCTGACAAAATGAAGAGGCAAAGAAACATGGCCCAAATGAAAGAACAGATTAAAACTCCCGAAAAAGAACTAAACAAAATGAGGATAAGCACTCTATCAGAGGCAGAGTTCAAAACATTGATTATAAAGATGCTCAAGGAACTTAGTGAGGACCTCAGCAACATAAAAAAGATCCAGTCAGAAATGATGGATACACTAGTTGAAATAAAGAACAATTTGCAGGGAGATAACAGTAGAGTGGATGAAGCTGAGAATCAAATCAATGATTTAGACCATAAGGAAGCAAAAAACAACCAACCAGAACACAAGAAGAGAAAGTGCCAGAAGGAGAAGAGAAAGAGCAAGAAATTGGAAATTCATTTGAAAAAAATAATGAAAAGAAAACTTCCCTAATTTGGTGAAGGAAATAGATAGGTAAGTCCAGAAAGCACAGAGAGTCCCA
Organism: Macrotus californicus; assembly: GCA_007922815.1. Lineage (NCBI taxonomy): Eukaryota > Metazoa > Chordata > Mammalia > Chiroptera > Phyllostomidae > Macrotus > Macrotus californicus. Next base: position 8,708 of record VMDR010012321.1, on the reverse strand, counting down.
AACAAGATAGAGGCAAAGAGGCCCACTCCAAGACACATAATAATTAAAATGCCAAAAGTTAAAGATAAAGAGAGAACCTTAAAAGCAGCAATAGAAAAGCAGATATTTACCTACAGGGGAGTTCTTATAAGACTGTCAGCAGATTTCTCAAAAGAAACTTTGTAGGCTAGAAAGGACGACAAGAAATATTCACAGTCATGAAAAGCAGAGACCTACAGCCAAGATTGCTCTACCCAGCAAAGCTATCATTTAGAATCGGAGGGCAGATAAAGAGCTTCCCAGACAAGAAAAAACTAAAGGAGTTCATCATCACCAAACCACTATTATATGAAATGTTAAAGGGACTTATTTAAGAAAAAGATCAAAACTATGAACAATAAATGGCAATAAATATATATCTATCAGTAACTGAATCTAAAAAAACAAACTAAGCAAACAAGAGGAACAGGCAGAATCATGGACACAGAGTGTGTTTTGATGGTGGCCAGGTGGGAGAGGGTGTGAGGGAATGGGTGAGGAGGTGAGGGAATGGGTGAGGAGGTGACGGGATTGAGAAGTACAAACAGGTAGTTACAGAATAGCCATGGGGATGTAAAGTACAGTACAGAAAATGGAGTAGCCAAAGAACTTACACACATGGCCCATGGACATGAACAGTGATGTGGAGATTGACTGCCTGAGTGAGTGGGGGCTGCTGGGTGGAGGGAGGTAAAGGTGAGAAAAAGTGGGACAACCGTAATAGCATAATCAATAAAGTATAATTTAAAAAAAGAGGACTTATACAACCAAATTTCAAGAATTGGGACCAGGATAGCCTTTGCAACAATGGCTCAAGAATAATTGTTCATTAATATGCAAAAAAAAAAAAGGGAACCAGAACTCATACCTCATGCTTTATATAATTTGAGATGGACTGCAGACCTAAAGATAAAACCCAAAACTAAAATTTCTGAAAGCAAACATAAAGGAATATCTGTGGTATTGAGTTGAGCAAAGTTTTCTTTAACAAGACAGAAGAATCAAAAGTGAAAAATTGATATATTACACTTCTTCAAAATTTAAAACTCCTGTTCTTTGAAAGACACTGCTAAGGAAATTAAAGATAAGCTACAGATTGGGAGAAAACCTTTGCAAAACACACATCTGCTGAAAAACGTGTTTTCAGAATACATAAAGGACTCTCAGAACTCATTAATAAGAAAACAAACAACTCAAGCACTAGCGAAATATTTGAGCACATACTCTGCCAAAGAAGAAATAGGACAGCAAATAAGCATAAGAAATGCACAACACATTAAGTCATCAGAAAAATACAAATATAAGCCACAATAAGTCACAACCATGTGCCTATTAGAATTGATAATTTTTTTAAAAAATCTTGTAATACCAAGTGCTGGCAAAAATGCACACACACTGAAACTCTCATAATTTATTAGTGGGACTGTAAAATTTTACAATCACTTTGGAAAATAGTTTAGCATCTTCTACTAAAATTAAATATATACTTATTATACAACCTAGCAATCTCTCTCTCAGAAATTTTCCCAAGAGAATGAAAGCATATGCTCACGCAGAGATTTCAACATGAACGCTTATTCTGACATCACCTGGTGGCAACACAATTCTAATGCTAACCACTCACAGGTACCTTCACATTACACAGGTTTATAGGCACAGTCTCCAGCACGACTGCCCTTAGTCCCATTGACAGACACACTTGGGAGTCCATAGGCTACTTGTATATTTGATTAACCAACTGGGTTCAAAACTAGGGGTTCCCACAATCATCTCCGTAGATTTGATAACTCACAGAACGACTCACAGAATTCAGGAAAGCATTATAATTATAATTACAGTTTTCCTATAAATCAGGACCAGTCGATTGAAGAGACAATGGTGTGGTCATGCCACTGTACTCTCTGGCCAGAAAGCTCTCCTGAGCTTTGAGGTCCAGAGCTCTTCCTGGGCTTTCATTGGAGAGAACCAAGATTGTTCAGATCATTGGCTGTGTGTGCTTGAACTCCACCTCCAGGACTGTTCCCCTCCTCCGAGGTTGGCTGGCCTGAAGTTCCCAACTTTTAATCATAAATAAGGCTGATGGATGGACCAGCTGTCATTGGCATCTAAGTCAACTCATCTCATTAACATAAACTCACGGCTCATGAATAAATAGCTAAGACACTCCCATTACTCAGGGAAGTCCATGGATTTAGAGTCTACCTCCCAGGAACCAGGAATGGGGGCCAAGTTCTTTATTATACACTAATTGAACATTCATAATTACCAAAACCCTAAAATAACCCAAGTCCTTCACCTGGTGAGTAGATGAAATAACTGGGTATGCCCACACGATGGGATATTATTTACAAGAAAAAGAATGAATTATTGATATACTCAACAACAGAAGTGAGGTTCAAAGATATAACAATTTCTCTACACAGGCCTTGTAAGTGCAATAACTATGTACGTTGTCTGATGATTAGTAGCATCAGAGGAAAAAATCCTTGTTTTACAGAGCCATAATTTCTTTTAGTTCAGGTTTTGCAACCACAGTGCTATTGGCATGTTGGACCAGACAGTTCTTTGCTGTGGGGTCTGTGGTATGTTTAGCGGCATCCCAGTCTCTGCTCTTTTTTCTTTTTTTTTAAAAAATATTTTATTTATTTTTAGAGAGAGAGGAAGGGAGGTAGAAAGAGAAGGAGAGAAACATCGATGTGTAGTTTGCCCTTCACACACACCTTACTGGGGACCTGGCCCGCAAACCAGGCACGTGCCCTGTGTGGGAATTGAACCGGTGACCCTTTAATTCACAGCCTGTGCTCAATCCACTGAGCTACACCAGACCAGGGCCTGGCCTCTGCTTTTTAAGATGTGAGGACCAACCTCTCCAATGGTGACAATCAAAAATGTCCAGAAATTCCTGTGTTCCATGAGAGGTAAAGCCACCCCAAGTTGAAAATGACTACTTTAGTCAAACACAATTGTACATTTACACAATTTTTAAATGTTTTGTGGAGATAAAAATAACTTAAGTGATCCATTGAATCAGGGTAGGAAATGTATGGCATTCAGACGAGGCTTTCCTTGGGGAAACGTCCCAGTTGTGTGGAAATCAGAAACTTTAGGGTGGTATCACTTCTGAGACTAGGGTGAAGACATTTAGTTGTTTTAAACCAAGTTATTAAAATTAATTTGTCCAAGTATTCCCTTCGTTTAGTAATGTTATCTAAATATTTTCAGTATTTACATGTCTAATTACATACCTAGCGAGGTCTTAGTATTTTTCTTAATTGGTAACACGTGGATGCCTTTGTTTCTTGTCTCCTAGCAATCAAGACACTTAAGGAACGGCTAACTTTCCTCACCGACCTCCTTCAGTAAGTATTTGAGTTTCCTTAAAACTTGCTCATTGGATTTTTTTTACCTTTCTCTCTAAAAATTATTCGGTTCTTTCATTTTAAATGTTTAAGTCCCATTTAATCTATTTATGCATTCAAAATAGGAGCTTCATTAAATTTAAGAGATGTTATAGCCCAATTTATTATAAATTAGGAGATAAACAGGGGCATCATATGTGTTTATAACACATTTATAAAGTATTTCATATCCATGTAATAAAAGAATTTTATCCAAATCCTGGGCAAACAAGAGAACTCTGGAGGAATTTCGTGCTGGATTTCTTCCTATTATACGTGTGTGTGTTTTATTTTTAACACAAGGCTCTTTTTCATATTTTCATCTGGTTCATTGTGATGTTTCATTTGTTGTGAAAGAGTTGAGGGAAAAAAGACTGCGCACACCCTTCAGGTTGCAGAGGAAGTCCGGAAGCCCCGGGCCAGTCCCAAGTCCCCTTCCCCATTCAGTCTGCAGTCCCACGCACATGCTCATGGACAGAATGAGAAAACCAGGAACATTCTTACGTCTCAGTTCTTACTCTGAAACCACAAGGAACTGATTCCAACTTTTTCTTATTTGTTGGTAAATCTGTATATTTGAATTAGATATTCCCAGTAGTGCATATAAATAGTCAGGTTTATGCTCAATTAATTTCCAGGAGTTGAGAGACAATAAAGTAGGTGAACGCCAGCCACAGACACAGTTATTACCATTATAAACCGACCACTTGTAACAGGCTAATTACTTTTCTGTTACAAGGAGAGAAAAGGCTTATTTTTTTTTTTTTTCTATTAACACACAAAGACCCACACACAGAGAAAGAGGTTAACAGGCACACCCGTACAACTTTATCCATGAATCAAAAATAAAGAACAAAACTCACCAATTTGTTGTAGCAGCTTTGGAAGGAGGGAGGCCAGAGACAGATTGCAGGGAGCTCTTTTCTGTCCAGCAGGCAAAATCAGTTTTCCTTGATTTTTTTTAGCGTGTGGTACTGTGCAAATCAGACAGACAACGTGGAGAGCTCTACCTGTGGCAGAAGAAACACCATTACTGGAGCGGGCTGCAGCCTGACTGCCTTCTTACCTCACAGGTGAGACCAACTATCGGCCTGACGTGGCCAACGTCTGAAACGCCAGTAGATACCAGAACCCTCAGACAGGCAAACAGAAAGACAAATGCCTGCTTGAGAGAAAATCAGGTGGTCAGACCACAAAAATCAGCTTCCAGCATTGCTTCCATCAGTGGAGTTACAAAGCAGCTGTGCGCTAATCAAAAGCAGAACCAGATTTTCCCAAGACCCACAAAAAGAACCAGAGTGGGGGAAACAGAAGATTCAGCCACGGTTACAGCCCTACTTGTCGACTGAGGTGCACTCCTGCAGGCCAGATCGGTGCAGAAGTTCAGTCACCTGGCCATCCCAGGGGATCGTCCACCTGTCAAAGGGAAACTCAGGAACAAGGGCATTTAGGAAAGGTGTTCACTTGCAGAGAAGACTGAGAGGGACCTTCAGGCTTTAAAATGATTGGCTCACAAAAGAAAAAGGACAAGTTATTGGAAAGGCAAATATCCCGCAAGTATCAGTGCTGCTGTTAGTAGACTGGTCATCAGTGAAGCAGCAACTTCTCATTGAATCATTTACGTTCCACCTTCCCAAAAAACCCTCTGTTTTTCTCATTTATCTCATGTTGCAAAGTCCTTCTCTTCCCGGAGCCCCTCCTCAACTATGAGATTCTCACTTAAACAAAGACAAGGTAAAATATTTGGTTCTATACCTTCCCCCTCCTAAGACAGAACTGACATCCAGTCAACAGTCTCCCCCATACAAGGCGAGCCACAAAGTACTCAGGTGTTTGCTTACGGAGAAAAGACACAGGTGTCCATAATGAAGTCTTCGGTCCCTGCTTCATCTTGTTTTTGTGACTGAGGGCAGAGATTCCTGGTGGTCAACTGAGAGTTTTGCCGAGGACATCACTGGGCCGTGTCTGAAAACGTGTTTGGTTGTCACGGTCTGGGGTGGGGGGTGGTGCTCCTGGTATTACCTAGTAGACAGAAGCTGAAGATGCTTTTAGGCTCACTGTAACGCACAGGATGGCTCCCACTACAAATTACGCAGCCCCAAGTGCCAACAGTGCTGCTGCTGAGAAACGAAGCTAGAGTCAGACCACCTGGGTTGAGTTTTCAGCCTGATTACTTACCGCATGGGTGTCAAACTCATTTTCACCAGGAGACACATCAGCCTCGTGGTTGCCTTCAAAGGGCCGAAATAGTTTTAGGACTGTATAGATCTACCTACTCCTTAACTGTTAGGGAGTTGAAATTACATTTGGCCCTTCAAAGGCAACCACGAGGCTGATGTGGCCCCCGGTGAACATGAGTTTGACACCCCTCACTTACCCATTCTGAAACTTTGGATAATTGACTCAACCCGTGTGCCTGAGTCTTCCCATTTATAAACTAAAGATAACAGTATCTACACCTCAAAAGGTGGTATGCTACGGGAACCTTTATTGGAAACACAAGAATCCGTTTCTCCGGCTTCTTACATATCCATATCAATACCACTTTATCTTTTTTTCTCTTTTACTACATCCAAATTCTTTCTGCCATGTTTCTATTTCCAGGTACAGAGGCTTCGACACAGGGATCAATCTCACTGGCCTTCAGTGCCACTCAGCACTTTCTCTTAGCCATTTCTTTGCATCAAGGTATATAGTTGTATAGGAGTTAACACGGCAGGTAGGACTGCTGTCCTGGAAACGGTTTGCACACAAGTTTGGGCCCTCTTCTCAGGTATTCAAGAACTTAGATTTCAGGATTATTCCTACATTCCTCAAAATGATAAAAGTGGCTCGGTATGCCGAAACTGTTTGTACGAAATATATATGGTTTATGGAAAAGGCACGCTTACCTTCTGCAAGGCCAGAATCTTGCTGTGTGTCACGCAGTGGGTGCCTACACGACCTGCCTCCTATAAACATTGTAGGCAGTCTTGGACGAGCTCACCTGTCGGTTGCCACAGCTCATTGCTGGGGTAAGGGTATCCTCAGAGATTCCACTGGGAGAACCGTGGGAGCATGAGCTTGGTTGCCCTCAGACCTCACCCTATGCACCCTGTCCCTTTGATGTTCTGTATCCTTTTGCTGTAACAGATCTCAGCTGTGAGTGTGACTGTAGGCTGAGTCCTGTGAGCCCTCCTCGTGATGTGCCCAGGGAGTGGTCTTGGGGACTTCCAAAAGATAGCCCTACTGTTTTATTCCACCTGATGGTATGTGAAAGGTCATGTTTACCAACTGAAAATATCATGTCTCATACATGTGCAGTGGTAGATAGACATAAGATGTTAAGTATCATTTTCATGCTATTCATTTTTTTCTTGGAAAGTACTAGGTTCTCAGCTGCTGCAATTTTCCCTAGATTAAACATTGTTCTGTTATTATGTGCAGGTCAATGCCTGGCATACACTTTAAAAACTGAACTGTACCGTATTACATCTCTGCAGCCCCTGCATTTCCTAGTTACTTCTCTTCTGATCCCACGCCCAAGGTCCTCAGCAAGTATCTTTCCCACTTTTTCTAAGACATACTCTATGGTCCCTGAGTTCATGATTCTGGTACCAATGGCTGAATTCAGTTCTAGTATGTACTGTATTATCAGCCGTTAATTTTTCATATTCTTGAATCCTTTTCATCCAATAACTGAACTTCCCATTGAAAAGATAGGCAATAAATAAAATTAAATAAATCTTTGTGTCCCAAATCCATCAGTTTTTCTGTTTAGAGAGTTTATATTTTCTAATTAAAGATGCTTCACCTTTTATTTCTCCCTTACTAGGATTCTTTTCAAACCACATCCCTTGGGAACATTATCCTCAAGCTATTATTTTATGACAAAAGATTCCATGGTTAACTAAGTTTGGGAAGTTCGGTAAACAAACAGATTTATTTATTATAGAACTTTTCAGAACCTTTGATATACTCATCTGAATTGTGAACATTTTAGGGTTTTGGATAGCATGTAGATTTGCATAAGTTACATAAAAGTATAAAATTATCCTCCCAAGAACATCTTAGAGGGGTGAATATTTTACAGTATGCACTTTGAGAAATACAATGCCTGTCCCTGGTAGGGTAGGGACAATCACATCTGATGTCTGAGAAGCCCGTGGATGCTGGTCCAAGAAGCAAACATGATAACCAACCAGATGCAGCTACACTGCTGAGTAACAGCTGTCAGAGCCGAAATGTCTAAAATATTAGGCAGACTATAAGTTAAAGATGAGATCTAGTAAACATTGTTAAAGATCTTTCTATATGGAAATTATAATTCTGAATGATAGGGAAGTATGAATGTTCTTTAACATTATGGTAGTAAATTACTTGCCCCAGAAAAGGAAAATTAATTCAGTTAGTTGTAAGTCAGTCATCACTCAATAACTCATCTATCACCTGGAACTTGCACTGCTTGATTTCTAAAATGAAAAGAAAGGAAAATATACAGGTACACTAAAAATAACACCACTGAGCACGCATTTCTTAAAGTAATAAAAATAAATACATTACTACAAAATAAATTGAACAAAAAAGTTTGTTAATACTTTATTAGTATTTTCTAATGGACAGAACATAACACAAACCAAATAAAATTTTTACTCTTCTTTTTAGTTCAATAAAAATAGCTGACATTCTGATTGTTGTTCCTTCTTTGTTAAAGAAGGAAAGGATTGGTAGAATAATTAGGCACACAGTTGACACTTACTGTACAATGATATGCACAAGTTATCTTTTAACAATTATAATCCTAAAATGTGCTCTTTATGCTTTTCCCTTGTAATACAGGAGTCACGCTCCTATATGCAAACTTTACTCACAACAAAAGGATTGTACCCGGAGTGACAAGAAAGACTTTTAAAACAAGTCCTTCAATGAAAGGGTGCAGCAACAACAGAATGTGGGTTGTTAAGAAGACAGTTTAAACTAGATCTCAAAACATTAAAATTCATGTATTTCACAAGTACGCAAGTACACATGCATTAAATGAAAATATTGCACAAAACTAAAATTCTTAGGTTGTGAAATTTATGTTGATCTTAACTTTTAAAAAATCGGTACACTTTCTGGTAGCACTTAACTGTTTGATTTTTTTCCCAAACACCGGCAGCACAAACTGAAAATGAGCAAAGTGAAATAGTCAAGAAAGTTTTTAATGTTTTTTCTTTTTTAAAAAAATTAAGGCTAACCAAGTGCATCCATTGTACAATGGCACAATTATTTCCAGCAACTATTTAGAACACCCTAATTCTAGGAGCGTGA
>VMDR010012320.1:0-26796 GCA_007922815.1 Macrotus californicus | reverse complement strand
ATAAAAAGGGATGTTCTCAGAACTCATGGACCACTGAGGGGTTTTTTTATGTATAATTTTTCAAAAGAGGTGTTTTTAAAAGTAAGTGTACATTAATCCAATCAAAATGTGTTAAAATTGATAAGTGGGATTATGGAATTTATATTTTATACATACCTCCTTTTCTGTTATGTGTTTAAATACCCACCATCAGAAAAACACTTTTAAGTTAAAAAAATTCTGCAATTAAAATTAAATTAAATTTTAAAAAGTCCTGAAAATCTGTGGCAAGTTGTTAGAGCTTTGAAATACAGAATTCAGAGACACAGAAATAGCTGTAGGATAAAGAACAAGATAAGAATCTTTATCCACCCCAGTCCAGTTCAGAAAGCATACTGATTACACTAACACGTGGGATTTATTATGAATTAACCATAATCAGGTATAAGGAATTGGTTAAATAGGTGTTAAACTTTAGGGCAAGGGTGTCAAACTCATTTTCACCAGGGGCCGCATCAGCCTCGTGGTTGCCTTCAAAGGGTCGAATGTAATTTCAACTCTATAACAGCTAAGGAGTAGTTACATTTATACAGTCCTAAAATTATTTCAGCCCTTTGAAGGGAAGGCAACTGCGAGGCTGATGTGGCCCCCAGTGAAAATGAGTTTGACACCCATGCTTTAGGGCTAAGAATGCAAAGGTGGCAGGGATCCTGAGGTAACAGGGAGATAATTTTCAGAAGCAGGAACCACCCTAGGGAAGATGAAATAAGGAAAAGAGTTGGGGTGGAGGAGGGGCCCTTGGGTGCCCAGCCGGGCAGTGCCTCATGTGGACAGCTCCGAAGATAGTAGGGGTGCGTAGAAAGAAGCGGAGAACAGAACCAGAACAACTGGTCCTCCCAAGGGATGGGAGCTGTTGCTAGGGGTGCCACTGACAGGAACAGCAACGCCCCTCTCCCTCCCTGTGCCTCACAGCCTGCCTCCAAGCCTCCTCCTTCAGAGAGCCCAAAGGACATGTCCTAGCCTCCAGGCCCAGTGTCACAGATCTGAGTCTAGAGAGGGGCAGGGGTGCTGGAGTACAGAGACAGTAGCTTCATAAATTAGTGTCTCATTAGCAGCCCCTTCGAGGACACTCAGGCAGAGACAAATCACAGCACTACATCACGGGCACCTGCAGTTTACAAGCAAAGACCAACATCACTGCGTCTAGACAAGGGAAGCCTCTGTTTATTCCACATTGATCTTCGTGAGTATCCATGCACACAAATAATTACATTGTTCATTTTTTCATACATTTTTTTCACCTGAAAAGGATTGATTGATGTCCTTCTATTTTCAGGGGTTTTCGAGATGCTGAGATGCCTGTAACAATGAGTAAGACAAATTCCCTGTCTGTGTGGAGCTTATGTTCTAACACGGTAGATGCATAACAGACAAATGCACAACCAAGGACCAGTAGTGCTAGGTCCATGGAGGAAAAGGAGTGTCCAATCCCATTCCTTTTCCTAATGTGATGAACACACAGAAAATTGTATTTAAAAAAAACGCTAATTGCTCCAGTTCACCTGGATTGACATTTTACATTAACTTTCTACCTTTTTGAAGCCATCATTTCAACTGTCAGTGGCTCATATTAAACAGCCTGGTTGACATCGTGTCCCTGATAAGATAGTGAGACTTAAGATTTATTGCTTCCTGGGAAGAACCAAAGTAGGGCTCATCCCCGCCCACTGAGGTGGGTGGGTGGCAGGACACTCCCTTTGCAGCTGCTCTTGTGTTCCAGACATAACCTGTGGGTGTCTGAAATGATCTCTCTCCCAGAGATTTAATAATGAGCTGTGGGTGCAAATTTTGTAGGAGAAATTAAAATCCAGAGGCGATGTTTCAGGAACTGGTTCTTCTTTTAAAGCTTTGGTGGAAAGTCACTCATTTAGTGCATCATTCATTGCCTGAATAAAGTAGATAGTTATTCTAACTGTTGTATTTTTACTGTGGGCAAATTAAGTATAATAGATGCCTTCATTCCAACTTCCTTTTGCTTCTTCTAAGCACCATAACTATTGAAATATGGAGAATATTATCGATTTGGATGTGTGTGGAGGTAAACTATGTTAGAAAACAATAATTGAAGTTACAGCATATATTTACTAATCCTTAAGTAATTTAAACTCTATGCAACAACTACAGATTATGTATACTAACTTTTTAAAATGCCATGGATATAAACTTTAATTATTTTCTGAAGATTTTTTTTTAATTCTCCTCACCGTATTCCTTCTCTTACCTAACACAAAAAAAACAAATTCTGACTCCTCTTCTGAGGATCTAGGAATATTGGAGCCTGAGTTCACAGGGCCGCTGCTCACAGATGACCTCCAAAGTGAAGAGGCACAACCTCTCGTTTTGTTTCTTCCACTCCGTTCCGTTGCCTACTCACCTCTGGAGACATTTGAGTTTTGCGACTATATTCTACTGACCAGCTCAAAAGAGATACAAAAATGTTTAATAACCTGTAAGGCATGGTGGTAAGAGCGAGGACCTAGAGGGGCTATGCAGTGTTAGGCATTAACCAACTGGTCTCAGCATTTGTGGAGAAGAGGCTAGAGTAGGGTGCAGGGGCATGGGGGACCACTGGGGGTCAGGACAGTCATTACCCATGTCATGGAAATATCAGTATCTGAACAACCCACACAGCCACACAGATCCAGTTGCGCACTTTAGGTGAAGAAAGCTGTGTGTGTGTGTGTGTGTGTGTGTGTGTGTTTCTACCACCAGTGAAGAAAGCTGTGTGTGTGTGTGTGTGTGTGTGTGTGTGTGTGTGTTTCTACCACCAGTACACTCAACTAGGGAAATTCAGTAGAGTTTAGAAAGATTATTGTGTCTGAGCTTTAAGCCGTATAAGATGCTAGATCTACAAAACATCTAAGAGACTCCTGTTTTAAAATGGATAATAAAAGCAGTGAATCTCAGGTCCTGCTCCCTTGTACTAAAGACCTGAATAACCGAAGAACTAACGCAACTGGAACCTCTCTGTCAGATCCCTTCTCCCACTGATGTGTCTCCTACTGGTCTGAGAAATTCTTTTCTCTTTATATCCCCCATAGGTAAGACAATGCCTCCTCCCACACCCTTTTTAACTTTAAGCTGACTTAGGCATTCTCCCTTTGTTCCAGGTTATCCATTCCCTGAGGGAAGAGACCACATCTTATTAACATAATGCATAGTACCTGACTCTGAGTCAGGCTAAATGTGTTTGTTGAGTGGATAAGTGGATGAATATCAATCAGTAAACTATCTGGGCAAATACTTTTGGAGACAATCTGTAAGATTAAGAATTTATTTGTTCAAAGTATGCAGCTGATTTATGGAATAATAGGGCAGACATTGGTGACTGGCCACACAAAAGCCATTTCCAACCCCTTCATCCTTGTAGTCTCTTTGTATAGCAGCTGAAAAGCTTCCTTGGCCCCCTTTGCTTGTGGGTAACCACGTGAGACAGGTCTGATCCACAGGAGAAGTGCACTGTGGGGGGAACAGGATAGGTGCTCTGTTCTCTGGCTATTTTAGCTCTTTCCTCTATTTTATTCCTTCTGTCTTAAATATGGATGTGATGGCTGGAGCTGAAACAGCCACCTTGTAGTCATGAAAAAAGGACATAAAAATCCAGAGGCATTATCAGTGACACCTTTAGTGACCCCGACTTCTTTGAGCTACTGAAGTCTCACTAGTATCTGCATACTTTCAGTCTCTATTTTCATGATTAAAAAAGTAAAGGTTTTAAAAAATGGTTTAAACAACAGATTTCCTGTTACTGGCATCTGGCCATATTACTAATCAATAAATGTCAAATGTCAAAGTCACACAATTCTGGAGTACATTTCTATGATAAGCACCCCGAGGTGACAGGAAATATAGGTGACATTAGCGCACACTTGACCTGAAAGAGTGAGGTGTTATAAATCAAGGGATGTTTTCTGATTTTTTCCTATAGCCTTCAGATGATTTCCCTCCTAGATGTACACTAAGAATTAACCTACCCTGATGGAAAATGGAAAAAAAAACAGTCTTAGAAATTTACTTTTCCATTTCTCTGGGGTGAGATCTGGAAGCCCCTAATTAAGCTCCTGTTGACGGCAAAGAACGTTACTAACTCCTGAGTACTATCTTTCTCACTTTGTCATTTCCCTGTGGCTCTTGCACCTGTTTGGTAAGCAAAGAAGAATAAATTTAGCACTGCCCAAATCCATAGTCTTTCTGTACTTTCACAATGAGACTGTTTTAGTAACAAGTGCTTTATATCCAATTACAATGCTACAAAGCCAATTACATTTGGAGAAAAGATTGATCATTATATTGCTATCCAGTAATAGTTATCATTGAAAAACCAATGAATATTGATTAATTCAACTCTGCATGTCCTTGCCAATTGTTTCCAACCGTTTGAAAGCTTCTGAATCCAAAATAGAATATGCCAATAACTTTAAGTATTTCCAATGTGATTTTTTTGAAAAATAAGTTGTAATCGCTGAAAGGAGGGTTAGAGATGCTATCACTTAATCTAACTTCCTTATTTTACAAATGAGGAAACTGAGGGTAAAATGGGAGCTGACTCTACATACGTATTCATCCATCAACTGTGTCTACTTACATAACCAGGTGAGGCACAAGGACTGCTTCCGTACAACATTTTTCCATTCAATGCCCTGGCACAATACCTTACACAGAATCATTGGTGTTTATTGACTAAAGAATTGATGCCATGCTTTTGATTGGGTTTTGTTTTACTCATTAGACCATACCAGGCTGGCCTCCTCAGGGTCCCCATGGGCTTCAGGGGCCTCCAAATGTGCCTTGGTCCTTCCCACCTGCCCCCCTTCTCTCTGACCATGCCCCCACCCTGCCCCTGTCAGCTCCGGTTCCATCTCCACCAGGAAGCTATCCACACAGTCTGTAGGCCTCCTGATTTTCACTCTGTTAAAAGAGTTTAAAGGACAATCAGCCTATTTTATACAACTTAGGATTTAATTATCTAATCTCTTTCATGGATTCATGTTTTTCTTGAATAATTGTGTTCCTGCTACTGTCATTTCAACTTCCAGCAACAGCAGCAATATGCTACCTATTCTGTGTACCAAAGAGCACATCCATTTCAGGACATACGGAGGTCCTCAGCTACTTGTGGACTTTTTAATTGAAAGGAACAGGAGCTAGCTCCAGGTTCCTTTGGAAACACCTATTCTTAAAAGTAGGTGTAAAATAATGCCCATGTCATAAAACCAACATCATCCAAAACAAACAAAGGGAAGAGTATTTTATTGAGAGTTAGAAAACTAAGCTAGCACTAATGAAATAGGACATTTTAACATCAAAGGCAATCTATCAAATTGTCCAAATGCTGGTCTGGGTGCATTCATTCATGTCCTGCGCCTCCCAGAACACACCGAAAGAGTTCAGCAGCACACACACACAAATCAAGAAAACAGCAGGGATACAAGGCTAGGACAACCAACAGATGAGACATTTCAACAAATCCCTGGAAAACAGAAAACAGATGGGAGTATATTGATGGACCATAGCAAAGGCAGTTACAGCCAGGAACGTCCCATGAGGGGGCTGGAAGGGGAAATAGGTGCCACCTTGCCAACTAGAATCTCAGAGGAGCTCCAGGCTCAAGGGAAGGGCTTGATCTGGAGCCTAGAAACAGACAAATTTGCTGAAAACATAAACAAAGAAAACATATGCCAGTTAAATGTTCCTCTCTCCACCTCCCTCACTGCAGACACCCCCAAGCCATGTGGGAAGCTAAGGTTTCCAGGGGGATGTTGACACCCATGGTGAAGTCTCCTCCCTCTGACTTTTGGGGTAACCCCATCTGTCAGCCACCTCCACATCTTCTCGTAAAGCTAACCTTGCCAATCCACACGTTCTGTAAACAGAACTCCCCACTCCGAAGCTCCACACAGTGGAGCGGCCTACCTGGGAACCAATATTGGAAACCAATGTAGCAGGGAAGTAGCTGTATCAGGTCCATTTTTCATGCTCAACTATGAAGAGACAAACCCAGGATGGTGAGATATGAGAGAATAACAAGCAGCATAAAGAAAAAGAAGAAAACAAAAATAGCCAGAGAAGTCAGTTATTCAAAGAGATTTTACATTCATGAAGAGAATGTGAACACAAAGGAAAAAGCAAAGAACAGTTAAGAGTTCAAAAAGAGGATAGCAAAAAAATTAATAAAATGATAAGAAAATTAAGAATAGTAATCTCAAAAATGTAAACAAAATGATAAAGAGAAATGTAATATGGGAGAAAATACAAGCTATAGAGAACCTACTTTTTAATTAGAATCCCAGAGAAGGAGACAACATAGAAAATGGAGGAACAGGTATTTATCAAAGAAACAGTAGGAAAAAAAAAATCCCCCGACCTGAGAATGACAACCAAAAATCCCTGATTGCTGAGTAAGATGAGTGAAAAATCCTAGATATTGCAATACCAATGAGGAAAGATATTCAGAAATAGAAAGGAAAACACGAATGTGATCTAGGAAAGACTATGCGTGGAATGACACAGCTGTCTACAAACTTGGAAAACCACCCATCAGTGAGGCCCAGTAGGACAGAGGCTCTGTCAGGGAAGTCTATCCCCCCAAAATCACAGGTGCAATAGACGACATAATCACGAAGCTGGATAAACTCGAGGAGATGACAAAGGCGTGTCATTCTTTTACCAAAAAAAAAGAGAGAGAGAGAGAAAGTCACTCTTGGAAAAATGACAGAAATAAACAAGTTAACAAAATAAGAAACTTTACAAGACTTTTAATTAATTAATGACATTAAGAAAAGAGATTTCTTTTGACCTTGATGATGGAAAGGTGTTCTAGCGAGCAGCCCAGAAAGGTGGACATTGAATGGATAGACTAGGGAATGTTTTCTAAGCTCACACACAACTTGGCCTTGCTTTGGGGATGAAAGCATATAGTCATCATAATGTAACTGTTGTTGATTAGTTTTGCTTTTAGAATCAATTTTACAGGAAAAATATAAAAGATCCATATAGGGCTGGCGTACAGAATGTTAACGCTCAAGACCCTGAGAATATGAAAGATATGGCTGGCAGAAAGGTGGGGGGAGGAAGAGCTAAAGGCACCAACAGCCTCACCCTAAATAAGCAAAAGATAATGACTAAAGGTGATGGAAGAGAAATGTTAGTTCAACTACTGCAACTACAGTGACAATCAAGAGGAGATTATAAAAATTATGAGTTTAGGTCATGAGAATTAGTAGGGACAGTACCCACCGGTATACATTAGAGCTCATCTTTTATAACAGGGACTCTATAAATATTTACAAATATAAATATTTATTATTAATAAATATCAACTAAATGAAGGTAAACCCTATTGTTTAAAGTTATAAATAATGAGGCAATAAAAAATAGAAAACAGATAAAGAGTTGCCTCTGGGAAGTGGAAAACAGACACTTTGCTATTTGTAATAAGCTCTTTAGTTTTATTAAACATATATTTTTACATTGATTTTATAATACTTATTTTTAATAAGACAGCCTACTAAGAACCATCCCTTAGCCTCATCCTGTCTCCGAGCTCCACCCTCTCTTTATTCTCACCCCAAATCTCGGACCCGTCTAAGCTGGGACTCACACCATCTTACCCCATTACGGAGCTTGGAAGGAGCTGGTAGCTGGTGCATCAAATGGCCCATCAGATGGGCCCAGTGAAACTATCATGAGTGAGCGGTCATTTCAGCCTTTCAGACTCAAGTTTTTTCTTCTGGAAAATGAGGGCATGCAGTGAGTAATCCAAAGTCTCTTCCAGCTTTAACATTTCTTAAGAATGTATACGTACACTTATTTATGTATTTTTCGTCAGCATTACACTAGGAAGCAAAATATCCACACGATGGCAGTCTAAGACCAGTTCTACAAAAATTTGGCTTTTTTTTTTTTTTTTAACTCTCTTAATTTTGCTGGCAGAAATTACAAAACAGAAAGAACTAAGGGGAATATTTTGAGGAAAAGTTCAGAAGGACCATAGGTAACACCCAGAGACCAGGCTTAGCTCTTCAAACATTTACTACATCTCTCCAATAACACGTGATTGCATTGCCACAGCAGCCTGAGTGGTTGGAACGTATTTTCAAAGTAACGATCACAGAGCCATACTTCTCTGGTTTGTGTCTCCACTGCCCCTGTGGGAAGTTTAGTCTGACCCCCACTACTCTACCCCCTCAGTGATTTCTGAGGTCCCTGGGATGCTTGTCATCAACCAAACCTCTTACGAGGCACCTCCATTTCTACATCAGTCAGCAATCTCGTAGAGAAACTGAGTAGGATATAAACATGCTAAAAAATATTATTTCAAAAATTGAGATACACAGTTGTGGGGACTGATCAGACAAGCCTGAAACCGTTAGGGCAGGTGCCAGAAAGCTAGCCTGGGGACTCGGGCAGAAGCTGAAGGTGAGGTGCACAGGCTGAATGTCCTCTTCTTGGAACCCTCAGTTCTGCTCTTAAGGCCTCACAACTCATTGCATCAGGCCCATTCAGGTTGTCGAGGATATTCTCGTTTATTTAAAAGCCACCTGGTCCTATTTCCAAACAAGGTCACACCCACTGTTCCTGGGGGCTGGGACTTCAACATAGCTTTTGGGGGAGGGTATAATTCAACTCAACATGCAGTTTCAAAAACCAGTGACATTAAAAATGTTTATTAAACTTACATAGATTCCTCTAAACTTCAAGCAGAAATGTCATCACATGGTTGAATATATTTTAACCAAGGCCATATATATCTTATTCCCAGAATATCTCCAAACACCACTACTTTTTGCATTTCCATGGAACTACTAATTTATACTTTGTTTTAAGCAGGTTTAAGTTCTTTTTAGTCTTGCGCAAAGAGTAGGAGTAATAAAAAGAACTCTTCAATTGCTGTTAAAAGACCAGCATTTTAATCATAGCTCTGCTATTTTAACCTCACTGTCTTATTCTTCTGTAATGTAAAACGGTATTAATAATGCATATATTGCATTGTTATTCTCAGGATTCAATGGGATTCATCTAAACCATCAGGCACAGAGGAGGTGTTAAGTAAATATTAATTCCTTCTTTCCCGTATACAACAATTTTTCTATTGTCTCATCTGAGAACACACACACACACAAATACACATGCATACTGTGTATCTGTATTAGTGTATATATAATGTATATGTATATATTGTATATTTACACATATGTATATACAGTATATGTATACATAATATATAAATGCACAGATTTGTATATACATATATATTTATTTGGGTATCCATATATACTATAGATTTTTGTTTGTTTGTTCATTTTGGAGAGGTTGCTGGATGTTTGCTATGAAGCATGTGAAAAAACCCATAACAGGAGCTAAAGTTTTAACTAGGACCCGTCCCCCAGGTATTCATTCATGGCCCACTGTCAGCTTTTTCTCTGTGATTCCAGATGATATCACTCACTCCCTCTGGGCATTATCTGTCAAATGAGACAGCCCCACGTCAAAGGGAAGACACACAGAACCACATAATTAAAAATGAGAATGATTACAATATCAAAGGCCACTGGCCACATCAGACTCTGAGTGTGAGACAGAGCTGGTCCCCGTGGTATTTCCCTAAGCATGTCCAAAGGTATTACTAGAAGGACTGAGCAATAAAAACATAAAGGACAAAACCGGAAACTTTGTGAATGAAGCCCACAATTAATTACCCCCAATGCCTTATCTGTCCCTCCAGGCAGTGTTATGTGATATAGCTAAAAACAGGAGTTAATATGCTCTAAATCTTTGTGGCCTCTAATAGAAAACAAAAAGATTCATTTGCTATATGAAGATTCTTAAAAATATGGAGCAATAGAATTCTACTAAACCAGGGAAAAATTTGCAATCAAGGTAAACATGCCAAGTTTCTTTACTTTTAGGAAGAGGAAGAATATGTGTAGAAATTTCGGCTGAGCTTACAAACGCTGAACCTACAAACATCTAGGTCATCACAGGGTTTTGCCAGGTTTGACAAGTGAGTGCTCCTGAATGCAAGGCCAACATAAACAAGGGCACCTTTAGGCTAAGATAGGAATGCTAGGGCCAGAGTCGTTTAATTCATCATTTATTCATTCATTCAATACCTACTGAGAGCTTACTCTCTGCCTGACTCCATGCCAGATGGAGTACACAGCCAAGAATAATAATACATATACATAAATATGGCTATGCACAGATTGTCCCTGGAAGTAAGCACAACAAGCTGATAAGAGGGATGGGCTGTGAATGGAATGGGCCAGGGGGCATTGGGTGGAAATGAGACTTCCCTTGTAATGTGTTCACTTTAATACTCTCTAATGTTTATCTTACGCATGGATAAGCATGCACGTGATAACTATGGGTAGCCAAGTAGTAGAACAGTTTAAATTGGTCAGTGAGTGGGAACAAATTCAGAATTAGCTCGACTGATATATGTCTTCTAAGTGTCCGTGAAGTGTTCATTCATTACAGCAGGTGGCAGTACTGTACAGGACTTGATTTTATCACTGGATGAGAAACGTGGAAGGATAGCAGTTAAAAACAGATTCTGAGAAGAACTGGAAACTGAGGCTCAGTGCCTTCGGACTTCTAGTCATGAAAATAATGGTTTGTTCATATATGAAATAGGCATACAGTACTTGATTCTTTTCATTTTAAACTGAAAGAGACATTAGTGTTCATTTAATCCAAAATCCTTGCTTTATTCTCAAACATTGAACCCAAAGATGGTAAAAGAATTATTAGCCTATTATCTGACAGGTGCCATGTAGCCACGTCAGGCAGAACCCAGGCCGCCTGACCGTTTTGCCACAAGGAGATGGTGTGACTGATGGAGATAATCAGTTTGTCATTCTTGCTTTTGCACTTCAGGGTTCATCAGTCTGACTCTGCCCTCGAGAAAGTCAAACAACTCATTTAGAGTTGCACAAAGTACTGTACTAGTTCACACACACGTGCAACTTTTGTGGCCTATATGAGCCTTTCCCTTTAGTCTTGTGTAAAGCCTAAGTCCACTTCTGTTTCTCCCTGGAAAACAACTCAGCGTCGCACTACCTCAGTTCTCATACTATTATAATATTAGTGTTTGTGTTGTTCTGCTTGTGCTAAATTGGGTCTTATTGATGGTTCTTGTCTATGTCTGTTTTCCCTTCACTTCTTAGTTATTGAGACAATACTCTGCCTTCTTTCCTCAGTTTATGGTGATTCTGGCTTTTCTCACTGTGCAAAGAAAATAAGTAGAAGTCAAGAGCACAGTGGCAATTGTTTAATAACAACTGTGTGTATTTGCCTAAAGTGGAACCCTCCAGAGGAGCATTTTCTCCTTTTATATTATTT
Source organism: Macrotus californicus (assembly GCA_007922815.1). Lineage (NCBI taxonomy): Eukaryota > Metazoa > Chordata > Mammalia > Chiroptera > Phyllostomidae > Macrotus > Macrotus californicus. The sequence continues at coordinate 15,414 of VMDR010012320.1, read as the reverse complement.
TCTGCTCCGCATGTAATGCTCCTGAACTCTGGAGTGGGGGCTGGTGCCTGCATCACCAGCACCAGCACCCCAACTTTACCCAATGATCAAACAAGCAGGAAAGGGGCAGTGGATAAGTGAAGGAAGGCACTGCCCCCACCTGCTGACACAAATCTCTCCCTCCCTGGTCCCCCTTACTCCTGATGAGGACGTGGGTAACATGAGCTACAGAGGAAGGGTGGTCATGCAAGGCAATAACAAAAGGGAATTCCTAGAAATAATGGCTTGGCCCTATACTTTCTGCAATTGCTTCAGCTCAACACTTACATTCCGAATTCTCTGACATGTTCTGCAATTGCAGAAGCCCGTAACTGGGTTAGGTCTGGAGCAGTGAGGCGTGTATATTTCATTAGACAGCAAAAACAGTGTGCGAGTCAAAACACACGAATGCTAGTCTCTGTTGCTCACCTACTACATGTGTCATTGGGGCAAGTAGCATGAGTTAAATCAGTCGCTGGATGGTAACAAGTAAAGAATTAACTAATTCCCAATGTTTAAAATGTAGGCTTGGACCACATCAGTATTTTCAAACAGGCGCAAATATGAGAATCACCAAGGGCTCTTATTAAAAATACAGATTCTAAGGTCTCTCCTTTGGAGATTCTTATTCAGAAAATCTGAAGTGGGGCCCAATTTCTATGTTTTTCACAAGAGATCTTCAATGGTTCTTATTATCAAGGAAGTGTCAGATGATTTCAAAAAATACTCCAAACCCTTAAATTCTATGATAACTTTCTTCTGCGATTATTCTCTTATGTTTATTGTGTTCTTATTAAACACTGTACTTCCTCAACTCCAGTGATTTGCATCAGAATCGCATGTCCGTGCTATTTCCCATCTTAAAAAATTACTGGCTAATGAATACCATCTGTTCATCAGCACAATTGCTGAGCTGGATGTTTCCCCTTTACCTCTTCACATCCATTCTGCACCATTCTCCACCTCATCTTTGCTGTTGGAGGTGAACTTGGCTGACCACACCACTGGGCTCCTTTGCCTTCTGACTTTCAAAGGGGTTTATCCAGTGGGAGGCATCAACAGGCAAGTAGAGAATGGGGGAAGCACAATGCTAGGGATACATATTATCCTGACCCCTAACTCCTTTCTCATTACACATAGTATCACTGTGGGTTGGTTGTATCTCAACTGAAAAACAGCCATCTCAGGGGGACTTTTATAGTTAGAGCAGACTTTAGGGCTTCTTTCAGGCTTCAGGTTAGTAATAGTGTAGCTCCAAGTTGCTGAAGTACTTTTATTTTTTATTATTATTTTTTATTGTTTATGCTCTTTCAGTTGTTCCCACTTTTTCTTCCTTTTCCCACCTCCACCCAGCCTCACCCTCTTCCTTCCCTCAGTCCATCCCCATACTGGTCCTCCATGGGTCACACATAACGGAGGTACCTTTCAGATACTCTTATCCCTTCCCCAGACTATGTAAATAGTCCCTTTGTTAAAACTTCCTCAATTACTCTGAGTAAGCACCTCTGCTGCCAGGACTTTGAGGGAGACAATGCTTCACCTTTATCTCTTTTATATGTGCTGTTTTCTTGTTCCTTATTTGAAATAAAGAAATGGTAGAATTTAGGAAGAGAAAGAATAGAAATGTAGAATTTGAATAGGCATTAAGTTATATATATTCTAGTTTATAACTAGATGCTAGAATCCTACATGAAATAGATCTGCTTCATCCTACTCATTACAACTTTTCAAATATTTACTGGAAATTATTCTTTTTCTTCTCTATGTTAAATATTATCGATTCCTTCCACAGTTCCTCATGTACTGTGTTTTCTAGATCCTTCTCCATCCTGGCCATTAGAGATGTTCCTTTAGGTGCATTCTTTGTCAGTTTTTGTCAAAGCTATTGCTTCATGTTCTGAGAAACATTTGCAAGGTAAGCCACATGTGGACCAGAGTCTCACCCAGCTGAGGAACCCAGGCCTCCCTAACTGAGAGGCACACCAGGCTGAACAAATGCAGACCGAAGGCTCAAGCTGTGAAATGGAGCCACTGGCTGAACCCAGATGTGTGGTGGTGGCAGGAGTCCCTGCTGAAGGGAAAATGCACAGGACAGCCACACTCCTTGCAAGTCACGGTTCCACTTCTGAATTTATACCTTACTTTTTCTTTTGGACATTTTTCAACTAAAGAGCCAACAGAAGTAGAATTCTAGGCAGGCCACACACTAAAATGAGAAATAGGAACACTTTAAATTCCCCTGGTCGGAATTCCTCAATCTCCTTACCCCTTACCAACTCAGATGTGTTCTGTGGGCACTGGGTTTTCTGGCCCAGAGGTAACTAGGTCGTTTGCACAAAATAGTTAACACAGAGCCCGCAGCAAAAGAGGTTTTCTTGAGCACTGAGCCTCTAATTCCCACGTTCAGGCTCTGAGGACCTTACAGTCACAGAATTTATTGCTACCATGAACCTTGGATTATCAAATTCAGGCAAACTGGAAGATTCAACAGGTAGAATCTTTGCCCCAAAATTACAGAGTGATTTACTAGTAAAGCCAGGATTAGAACCCAAATTTCTTTCCTCTCTCTCCCGTCTCTCTTTTCAGTTACTTTGCTCCATTCTTTTACCACAGATTACAAAACTGAAATGAAGCAATTCACACAGCTAGTACCCATAGCATCCAAGTCAGACAGAGGCAGCATTGGAATTGCACAACTGCCCTGGAAGTACTGGGGAAAGATACATGTGTGCACATTACATTTGACACAACTTTGGGGGTGAAGCAAACTGTCACTTTACTTTGAGGGCTCAACTACCTATCCTGTGCATCTGAGTCTAAACTTTAAAGAAGGCTCACACCATCAGTCTTGACTTTAAATCTCCGGTCTTCTACCAACTCAAGAGCTGTACAATTTAACCCCACACAGGACTTCAGGGTCAGCCAAGTTCTAAAAGAGTTAGACCCAGGAAGTGTATGCTTTACGAAATTACAAAGAAGAATCAGAACTTGACTCTAAATCCTATGCTCTTTCACATGCACTGTGGTTATTTCCTGTATGAATGTGTCTTCTGTGTTTAATTTTTTTTAGAACAGGGCTTCAGACATTTGCATATAGCATTTAATACAACTCCATCGTAAGAGTCAAGGTAAATATCTTCTTTATTAAATGAAAGAGGAAGGAGAGTAACATGTTATTTTTAAAGCCTACTACTAATCACAAAGAATGCCTAGCAAAAAATAGATTTGAAAGACAATAAACAAACAAAATTTGGAGCAATATGGATTACTTCTCATCAGCTAATAGGAAAAGGTCATCAAGTTTAAAATGTCCAACTAAAGTTGATGTTCACCCATTATTCTGAGCTAAACTACACTGAATGAGAGAGTTTGACATTCAGAGAACTCTTAGTAGTTACTTACAGGAAATGACTGTAAGTCAAAGAAACCACTTCCAAATAAGACTGAATTTCAAGACTCAATGGGGCAAAATCAACAGGGCAAAAGCAATCAAAGTTACAGCAGATGCTGTTGAGAGTGGCAGAACCCCTGGTGCCTCAGATGATCCCAAACTGAGCAAGCTCATGCAATTCCAGGTGGCTGAATGCCTCCCAGGGGCAAATCACCGTGATATCTGCAAGAGAAGGAAAAAGAATTTATAAGCCGACCTCATCCCCAGGAGAGCCTCTTCTGCAAACATCCTTCAACAGAAGACACCTCACGCCTCTCTTCTATTCATTGTCCAGGTGACTGGGAAGTTATCCAGAATGGCCTTGAAGCCCAGAGGATCAGTACAATTGCTTAAATAATCCCCTGAGGGCTCAATGCCCCCAGAACAGCCCCCTCCAGATATCTTTGTTGGTTCTATTCTCCATCCTCTTTGGGGAGGTGATCCAAGGCTATTGACCGGGGCTACCTTGTGGGCATGCATCTCACTGACTACCTGGGATCTCCCCAAAGCACAACCACTAAGGAGGGATCAGGAATAGAATTCTAGTCAGGCCGAGGGTTAAAATGAGAAATAGGAGCATTTTAAATTTCTAGGGTCTGGAAACCCTCAGCCTCCATACCCCCTCCTAATCCAGATGAGTTCTTTGGGCTTCCCTGACTCCTTCTTCAGCTCCTTTACATTGTGAAATGCCTCCATCCAATTGCATATTGAGGTGTGATCTCAAGGGATCCTCTAATCCAATTCCTTGCATCAGGCAATAAGATAGTATTATCTCCAAGTTATAGAGAAGTTCATTGATACCCAGAAAGGATAAATAAACACCGAGTAAAAAATTGCAAGTTGTAGAAATAGGACTGGAACCAGAACAAAGACCTTAGACCTTCTGTTATAAACCTCTTTCTATTATTCCAAATATGTTAGCAGAGTTGAGCATGTCTTCCAGAGTCGATTTGCTGGACTTAAATGCATCTGGCCAAAATATAGAAACAGCTGATTTAGAAAGATAACACATGAGCTTTATAAAGGAGCTAGAAAATTTACTTGAGATTCCCGAAGTGCCATTTGACTGCTAAGAGCAAATACACTGAGAATCACCTGGTGAGGACACTAATTATTCTGAGTGCCAGCATTCATCAAAAGTGGATTGTATTGAGTTGTACACTTGAAACATGTATGGTTTTATTAACCAATGTCATCAATACATTCAACTTTTTAAAGAGGTGTATTGGGTGAGTTGAAAACTTAGGTCCACACAAAACCTGCACAAACATGTTTAAACAGCTTTATTCATCTTTGCCAAAGCTTATAAGCAACCAGGATGTCCTTCAATAGGGTACATAAACTATGATACAACCATACAATAAGATATTATTCAGTGATAAAGGAAATGAGCTATCAAGTCATGGAAAGACATGGAAGAACCTTAAATGAAAGAATACTGTTAACTGAGGTCTGGAAAAGCTACCGTCTGTATGATTCTAACTATTTGACAGTCTGGAAAGTCAAAACTATAAAGATAATATAAAATTAATGGTTGTTAGGACTCTCTGGGGGGATGGACAGAGAGAGCACAGGGGATTTGGGAGACAGTGAAACTATTCTACATGAACCTGGAAAGGTAGACACATGACCTTGTGCCATAGAAAGCCATAGAACCGGACTACAACCCAGAGAATGAATCCTAATGTAAGCTGTGGACTTCAGTTAATAGTGACGTATCACTATTGATTCATTCGTTGTAACACATATACTACACAAATGCAAGTTATTAATAATAAGGGAGACTTTGTACAAGGAGAGGTAGGTGGCAAAGAGGTCTATGGGAACTCTGTACCTTTCTACTTAATTTTTCCGTAAACCTAAAACAGTCCTAAAAAGTAAAATCTATTAATTCTTTAAAAGGAATATGCAGCAATTTGCATTCACTATACAAAGAACAAAAATTCTAAGCAATGAAAAAATGTTGTGTTGGGTGCATTCAGTGTGTAGAGAGCCCTGTTCTGGGTGGCAGAGCGCTGTGAAAAGAGGAAGCAAGTGAGGGGGTGGTGGCCTGGTAGAGAGCAGGGCTCTGCGGGCCCCGCCCTGCTTCCAGTGCCTCCCTTCCAGATTGTCTCTTAATTCCTCTAAGTCTCGGAGTTCTCTTTGGAAAAATAAAAAAGTTGGTCTAGACTAACTGAGAAACTTTCCACCATGGAAGTTTGCAATTCACCCTTATATTCTCTCAAGAGTTGGTTAATTAACAAAACCAGAGGATCCATTAAACATTGTGCCTTGCCTGACTTCCTTCAGTGTTTACCTGTCAGCGTGCACATACTTACTAAGGAAGTCAAACTGAAACCCCGTATTTTTTAGGCCTTCAAAAGACCTGCTTGCCTTTGTTTTTTTTCAGTAACTTTCAACTGCCCCTTTAGACCTGAAGCAGATAAAAAGATAAAACTTCACGTGCAATGTCCTCATGTAAGTCTTTGGGTGGCTCACCTGTTCCTAGCCCTTCCATGCCCGGAATATCATCTCCAAACCTATTGGGAAAAAAATAATAAAAGAGAAATGAGCTGAGATCAGAGCAAAAGGAACCTGGAATGACTCACATGGAGAATTTCCTGACTCAAAAGGGAAGAAAAGGAGGCTTAAGCTTTTGTATTTGAGAAACTCCTTATGTTTGCATTGTATTACGGTAAAGAAAATGCACTCAGGCAGGTTTTAAACAGTGTGTCCCCGTGGAGAGATATTTTTCCTCTGTAAAAAGTTAACCTAAGACAATTGAGAGCCAGAAAGAATTATCAGTGGGGCAATTTAGTCAATTGCACTTTTTAAACATAGAAACTGGAATGAGAAAGCAACTTGGAAGGCATTAAAGTGATTAATTCATTCATTTGTTTATTAGGCATCTACTACATGCCAGACACTGTGTTAGGCACGGGGAGTTAAGGAAAAAACAAATTTTCTCTGAGGGAGCTCAGTCTCAAGGAACAAATGAAAATAAATAAATGTAACATAGTACAAAGAGTACAAATTATGATAACTGAATGTACAAAATGTGAATATGGAATTAATTAATGAGAATCAGTAATGTCTTCAAAAAGAAATTAACTTATTGAGCAAGTACTGAAAAATAAATAAGACATTGCCAAGGAGAGAAAGAGAAGAGCAAGAAACTTAAGACGTAAGATTGAAGCCATAAAAATAAACTGAGTTCTGGAAATGGCCAGTGGTTCTGTGTTCCAGGTTAAAGCATAAGGTACATTGGTGAAAGGGAGTGGTCGAGAAAAGTCTGGAGGGTCAAGTGAAAGGTTACTGTGAAAGGCTCCATTTGCCATGTTGTATTTGGCCTTAGACCTGGGAGCTGAGAGAGGAAGCATTCCAGGGCTAAAAAATGATTCAGCAAAGATTGTGGTACAGAGAAAAATAGAAGATGGAGTGGAAATTTTTATAAGTCTACTTAATCGTGTGAGCATTAAATCTCAGAACTTCAACAGTCTTGTGAGAGAAAAGAAACAATGGAAAGTCTTGTTTTTCATCTCGTTCTTACCCTTTCACACCTTTTGTAGGAGGCTTGCTCTTGAATTGGCGAGTCTGCCTCTGCTTGAACTTGGGGGGCCCTTTGCGTGGAGTGGTGGGACCTTGGTTTGAAGCTGGAGGGACCAAAGTAGTATTGTCACTCATTCTGGTGGTCCTTGGGTGGCTGATGGCTGTCCCTCAGGCTCCTTAGTGATAGAAAAAAAGACTCTTCAGGGACTGAGGACTATAGTTATTATACCCTCACAGTAAACTGGGAAGGGAAAGCCTCTTGATAAAGAAGCTTAAGTATTTCATGTTCACACAGTAGAAAAGAAGTTATCATCTTTTAAAGGAATTTTATAGAAAATATGTTATAAATTGATAAGGACACTCAGTAGAGTGGAAGACAAACTAACAACTGATAGGTTTCAAAAATCTAGGTAGATATGTTGTTCCAGTACAGCTGCCTCTAGCTTTCTAGGTGAAAACTAGAAAGGGCCTATTTATTTGAAAGGTCCACTTCCCCTTTGTGATCCCCAGTTCCACTAAATGTAGTCTTTGCAGCACTGAGGTATTATTGAAGCTTTATGTGTTTTTCCACCCAGCTGCAAAATAACCTGACTCTGAATGTTTGTTGACCCATTTTTATGGCCTTTATAGTCTTTATTTTATTTAATCCTCACATGATCCAGAAACTTCTCTCCTAGTTCCAGGGGGTGAAATTGTGGTTGTCTGGGCAGGGGTAGCTCTGAATCAGCTACCCCAACACCCAGGAAAGTATGCAACACATCCCAATACACACCCACACAAATAGGAAACTCGATGCAGGATGATTAAGTAGTAAATTTGTGATTTAACTTCATATCCAGACATGAAGTTCTTCAGCTACACATCTCTCAGAAATCCCCAACATTTTCTCCTATGCAGATCATGAACCTGTCCACTATGGTTTTCCCAGACTTTCATTTTAGCTACAGAAATGCACCTTGTCATTCTGTTAGTACCAACCAAAGAACATGATTAACAGAGGTGTATTTAAAACACATGGCTAACCTAAAAAATGTTTTTCTTTCTCTTTTTCTATTGATAAAGTTGATAACATTTAACCAGGGAAGGGAGATTCTGAAAAGTGCCAAACAACCTCCAAAGAGACTTACTCTCTCACCTTGAGCCAACCCCTTTCATAACCCACTGCCTGGAACTTTGCTTTCACTGAGTTCTTCACTCCACCCATATAGACTGATGCTAATATCCTTAGCTTCAATTATCCCTGCAAATTTTGGCTGTGCTAGCCCTTTTTCTTTCTTTCTGCCGCATTGCCCATCCTTCAAATATGTTGTATAACTTCACCGACTCTTTCTTAATTACTCTTAAAAGCATGTTAAATTATTATCCTTACCTCCAAGATATGCTTCCTTATTTCCTTTATCCAAATTGCTATTTTTATCCTCTGCCAATTCTCAACTTGTTCAATAGCAGCACATCAACTAATTTGTGAGCTGGAACCAGGGATGGCGAACCTGGCCAGGTGCCTGGATCACCTGCTCATGCTAAGGATTTCATCTTAATCTCCTACTGGAATATGCCCCTCGAGGCTCTTTCTCAGTTTTGCTGATGTCTGCGATCACAGAACCTACAACAGAGCCTGGCTCTTAGCAGGTATGCCATGTCAAATGAGTGAATATATAAAAGAAGAAATTGAACTAAGACCTTGAATGTGAGAGCTTGGACCTGTGACCTTCTTCATCAAACCAGAGAGAAGGCATCAGTGGATCCTCACCTTACAAAGCCCTCAGGGGCTCAGGAATGCACTGCCAGGCCCCTTGCTCACTGAAGCCAGTTCTTGGGCCACGGGCCCTCTCCTGCACTGGTAAACAGGCAATGTTTGTGCCTCACCAAAGGGCGTTGCGGACCATGGGAGGTGCTGGTGGGCATCCAAGAGGAGTATTTTTCTCAGAGTGTGCCACCAGTAACGGACACTTCCCAGTTCTGCCAAAGCCACAGAGAAACACTGGAGAATTTCTCTCAGATCAAGTGTTTTTTGGACTTCCCCATTTTTTCAAAGTAGTAAGAAACCACAAACCTTCCTTTCTCTCATCTGGAAAGCCTACTAAGATTAAGATGGTCAGATTTAGTAAGTAAAAATCTAAAACACCCAATTAAATTTGAATTTCAGATCAATAACAAAGTTTTTTAGTGTAAGTGTATCCCAAATATTTAATGGCACATACTTATACCAAAAAATAATTTTTTATTTATCTGAAATTTAGATTTAATTGGGCATCTTCTATTTTATCTGGCAACAGTAACTAGGATCTTACTCTGTTAGATCCAGAGTCTATAATATGAGGACCTAAGATAACCTGAACTAACCAAATTATCCTTGAGGGGTGGGGGGTATGGGCAATGCAGTGTAAAAAGTATGTCGTTTAGAACCAAACAGACATAATTTCAAATTCCTGCTCTACAAAACTGGCTATGTGACCTTAAACAAGTTGCATAACCTCTCTGGGCCTTATTCTACTCATAAAATGAATCAAATAATACCTTCTTTTTTAGGGTTATGGGGAAAATTAAAGAAGATAATGTGAACAGTGTTTGGTGAAAAGTGCCCCAAACTGAGTAACCAGGTACTAGACCTGGGAGCCAAGGAAGCCACGCACACAAATCTACGGTTGCGACACAGGTTCACCTGGACTCCCCACATCCCTGTTCTCGGGCCACCTGCTGCAGAGCCCCTCTCATGCACCGAGAGGAGACTATCCTCTCTCTGGGTGATCCTCTGCATGCTTCAAATGCTCCCACGATGAACTTATTCCTGGTTCTGTCTAAGAAGGAATTCTGCCTTCCTTGGATTCTGCTGACGCCCCTCACATCAATGCTAAAGAATTTAAAAATCACACTTGACTTCCATCTTCCCTGATGACACTTCCTATTCTTTCCTGTATGTTTCTTTTGCATATTTACATGATTTTGAAGTTGCAGCTCTAGACTTGGACAGAGCTCATGTCTACCTCTAAGTGTGATGCATTATTTAAAAGAATTCTGCTCCGAAACAGTCACATCACAGCTGCCTGCTTAATCCCTGGATTTTCAAGACCCTCAGGATCTGCCCTGTGAATAATAATTGTTATTATGGTTATTGTATGTCTCACGTACAATATTTGTTTAGGTACCTAGGACAGTCATGACCTCTAGAGAGTTTCTGCCAGAGATCTGCCCTCCCATTCTCCCTGAAGAACCTTGGGGAGGAGCAGACCCAATATGACCATTTCCTTCCTGGGAAGTCAGGGCTGTCTGCCACAGAGCTCACCAAAGGCTAAACTAGTCCTGACCATGAGTTCCTAGGAACTCCAAGGGCATCCTTGGAGTGAATATCCTGAACGAGCATCAGATTTGATGTTAGCTCTGAGAAGAGGTTTCACATTTTTGCCTCTAAAAGTATCAAGCCATCCATTCTTTAGGGGGTAGAGTATTTCCCTGCTTTTTAAAGCGATGATAGTCCTTCCTCTTTTGAAATTACAAACTGCTCTCCTGCAGAAAGAAGTGAGTGCAACAATGTAACATTTCAAGGTACAGTTTTGTAGGGAAGCAGCAGGATTAGTGTCCCCTGAGACCCAAAGCAAGGGAAGCTGTAGGAAGCTACAGAGGGTGATCCTACGTAAATTCCAGCTAAATTCAGAAGGTTCCTGGGTCAGCCTTTCCTATGCTCCTGTTTTCACCCTAGACTTCCAGTTTCCTCAGCAAAGGCATGGGCAGACAGACAATTTTATTGTTGATGGACTAGGAGAGGGAGTGGGGAAGCAGGAGGTACAAGAGTATTGTCTCCTCCAGGGGAGTTGGGCCCATAAATGTCACCCAGGGTCCTGTTAGAGCTGAGAAAATCACAGGACTTAGAGAACCAAGGGAAACCCAAACCAAAGCCATGAAAAGATAAAAACAAGAATCCGGCAAGTACCTTGCTTCACATTGGAACAAACAAACACTTTCACCTCAAAGGGAGCAGGCTCAGCCACCCGCCCTGCACTGCGGTCAGCCATTCCTGCCCCGGCTCTGGCTGTGGTTCTCCTTATCCCCACACTCTCCTGTGCGCCCCCTGGGGCCTGAGCCAAGTTTTGAAGCACATCCTGGGAGTAAGGGCCTGTCCACTGTGTGATCCCTCAGTGCCCCAGAACACTCCTTTCCCAGAAAACGGTGCTCTGTGGAGTCACACACAAAAAAGAAGGGTTCGTTTTGGGTTCTGATGAGGAACTCAAATGTTGGAAAAATTTTAGTTTAGGTAATAGCTAATAAGCTTAGTAATCAATGCATGTAAAAGCTATTGTTCCAGGAACTGAGGTGTGACCCACCTGGACTCCAAGAGACCATAAGCAGATCCACCTTGGTGCCTCAGGAGGACAGCAAGCAATTCAAGATGGCATCTGAGCCACTGTCCTCCAGGTGGACATGACCACCGCCCAGGGCACAGATGAAAGAATGCTGCAGCTTTTATCTGATTAACTTTTCCCTGAATTCCAAACCCCTTACCTATATTTTTCTTCTCCTTATAAATAAGGTCAATTGAAAATGGAATTTAAGACGGTCTGTTAGGGTACAAAACCACTGTCTTCTCAGATCACCGACCATCTGAGTGAAGTGCCCACAAAGATTCAGTCCCTGTCTCTGCTTATTGGGTCTGGTAGTGACAGGCAGCGCAAATGGCGGCTTTTCCGGTTTCAGTTCCTTCTAAATAAATTTAGTAATCAAGGTTTGCAGTGACCTTGTAATACTCAAGTTTCACTTATTAGCTTTTCACAGGGCACTCTAAGGAACTTTGGGGTATTTCTCTCATGTTTTCTTCCTGACACTAGTCCAGGCACACAGGTTCAGCATATTCTCTCCCTCCAGGTCTTTGCTTTAGAGCTGTATCAAGCTTACCCCACCCCACCCCAGAGCCCTTTGATTTTGCACCACACTTTAACTTACCAGAAGTTAAGAAATACTCACAGAGCTGAATGTTGCTCCTGTAAGCTGCCCAGTTGCCGTCTTCACGGTAGATGAATAAAGGATCTTTGCATCCTGATGTATCTGTCTGTAATACCCTCATGCTACCTAATCTCATCATCATCCTATTAGAGCCCCAGCCCAGGTGCAAAGTAGCTGAAAGAATATGGGGTGAGACTGGGTTAGGCTGAGGAGCTCTCTGATCACCCAATACTCTTACAAAACTGACTTCGGCCCTCTTTCTTTCCTATCGGTAAATAAGTATCAAATTCACAAGCACACATACACAGTGTTATAGCCAAGAGTTTATTTGCAGTTGGTGATTCAGTGTCTTCTGTCCCTGTCCATTCCCACCTTTAGTCTCGTTGCCTTCCATGCCTTCCCTTTCCTGACACATACTCAGCCATGTTCAGGGTGGGGCAAAAGTAAGTTTGCAGTTGTTTGCATGGAAAATAATACAATAATTAATAATAATAATACAGGAATAAACTGTGTTTCACGTACTCCAACTGCAAATCTACTTTTGCCCCACCCTGTATATAATCTCTCCCTCTCTCTCTCTCTCTCTCTCTCTCTCTCACACACACACACACACACACACACACCATGACATACTTTCATGAGACTTTAGATAACTAAAAAGAGCAGAACACAGTGCCCCCTGCGGGGACACTGATCATGTGAGCAGTGACACGGAGAAATATACAACATCCTTCCCTAATTAGGATTGTATATATTTTCTCAGGGAGACAGGACCACAAAGCAGAAATGACAAGAATCAGTGATACTTAACAGAGAAAGAGTCCAAGCAATGGAACCGAGCTGGAACTCCTCCTGTAGACATGTGTTTGAGAACTGATGGCTGGATCTTCCACACTCAAAGGCTTCAGAGTGTAGGGCTCAGGTTGCAGTCCAATTCAGTGGGAACTTGGCTTTCATCCTCCCCTTGCATTAAGCCACTGGTATTAATTTCTGCACACTTTATACAGTTTTAAGTGGACTTAGCCCATATGCTGGCATCATTAAGCTCTGAAAAATTTGTCAGAGGGAAATTGATAGATTCAAGACTGCATATCAAGTTAGCAGTAGAGCAAGAAGCAAGGCCCAAGTCTGGGAACACCGTTGTGCTACACACAGGAAAGCAGACATGGACCGAGAAGCACGTGTTGCTGGTCAGTCTCATGCTTTGCCACTGAAGTGCAGGGTACCTTCTCTAAATTGTTACTTATTAGGGAATTGTACTCTGTAAGAGTACAGAACAAGAAGGTCAATTTATCCTTCCTAAGCAGGGGAAGCTTCTTAACCTGCAGCCCCAAGCAGATTACACAAGCAGTTAATCAGCTTAAGGGTTTTTGATAAGCTTTCCAGGTTATCCTTATCAAAATGACAGTTTTGAAGGCAGAGCCAAAAGAGTGTTTTGTCTGGATGGGTCTTTCCATGCTCTCCTCTGTCTCCATGATCATTTCTATTTTCCTGTACTCCTTCCTAGGCACTAGGCATATGGATATTTAGATGCTTACCTGTCAAATCCTTACCCATTCTTCATTCTTTTGAGAATGCAGCCACGGACTGCAGTGCATAAAGGCAGAGGAAAGATCAATGATGTTGCTAGAATGTTGGGAACAAAGTGTAACAGCATCAGCAGCACCTGGGCACTTGTTATAAATGCAGGCTCTCAGACCCTTCTCCAGACTTCACTGCATCAGACTCTGTGTTTTAATGAGGTATGAAGGTGATTTATTTGCCCATTAATGTTTGAGAGGTGCTATTCTAGACCCTTGTGGAGGCTTGGTTTTACCACATCTCTGCTATGTGTTTCCTCATACGTAAAATGAATGATTTAGCATGTCAGCATTCTCAATGTGTTTTTCGATCCCAACACTCCTGAGAGAGATAAACCACATTTATTCATAACGGGATGTGCAGCACAGTAATTCTCAGCAGGGCAGAGAGGGTACATTTGCTACAACTCTTACTCCTCCAAGGGAGATCCAGGAGAGTGGAGAGCGAGGGGTGATGGGGATATGAAAAGCCCAAATATTTCATGTGAAAAACTCTCTTAAAGTGAATGACAAAGGAAGTTCTTGTAACAGAAGAGAGGTAACAGAAGGAATTTTTGAATACCTAGAAGCAAAGAACAGTGAAAAGAGCCAAACTAGGGGGTACAAGGGCAAGTATGAAAGCAGGAGCCCAACTGCCTTCAGCAAGGCACTGTGAAGAATGAAACGTTGTTGAAACCACTGTGACGTTCTGAAGACCTGGTCACCTGCTACCTTCAGGGAAGGCCCCGGTTGCTCCCTCCTCCCAGTGGCTACTCATCCTGACCTTACATGGAGGATTTGAGTAGGCTGGCAGTCAGCAGCGATTATGCACTCCTTCTGTTGGACAGAGCTCTTGGATCAAGCCATTTCACTGCTTCCTGGTGAGCCTGGTAGATGGCTGACTTTTGGTCAGTTACCTTTCTCTGATCTCATCAACCTGCTAATAGAGTCACATTGCTCTAAACCAGGTGAGGAATCACCAAGGAATGTCTCTGGTAAAACTTTGGGTGTGCTGGACACTCTCAGATTTTGCAGACATGAGAAATCTGTTAGGTGAAAAAGAAAGAAGAAAAAGAAATTGATAGCTGTAATGACATAGATGAATGTTAAACACATTTTACTCAGTGAAAGAAGCTGGAGTCAAAAGTTTCTCTATTGTCATCTTTCATTAATGACATGATGGAAAAGGCAAAGCTATAGGGTTGGAGAACAGATCAGTGGTGGCCAGGGATTGATTATAAAGGGAAAATACAGGGGTCTTTGAAGGATGATAGAATGACTTGACATCTTGATTGTCATGATGGATTTATAACTAACTCTATGCATTTGTCAAAAAATCACAGAACGGCACACCACAAAGAGTGGTTTGACTGTATGTTTTTAAAACTAAATATAAAATGCTTTTTTTAAAAAAAGAAATCTATCTTCGATAGTTCTATAATCCTTGGTTCTTGATCCCCTCTGGCAGATGGGAAAGTATTATTAATTACATTCAGGGAAGAGTTAAAGGGCAGGTACTAAGTACTTGGAAAGTGATTAAAATTTTAGCTGTCCTGTGAGCAGCTTACCCAAGTGCTAATCTCCAATCTCTCTTTAGTATTTCTTAAAATACCAGTGAGTGAAGAGACCCACATCCAGCCACATTTCCTCAATGTTTGAAACCTCCTAAGCCTGAGCTTCCACCTCTGACTAATGCACACTGGACTCCAGAGGGGAGCACTGTGATGTGAAGAAAGAATTATAAGACTGGTTCCTCTTTCCCTTAATATGCTACTGTAATTATGTATCTTCCAGAACAATATTGTTAATCTTGAAAAAATAACATTAATTAAAAATACAATATTCTCTTTGAGAACATAGAGAGGAGGGAGCACTTCCTAACTTGTTTCATGAGGCCAGTTTTCCCGACATGAAAATTTTTGACACAAAAACCAGACAAAGACT
>VMDR010012319.1:0-26798 GCA_007922815.1 Macrotus californicus | reverse complement strand
ACTTTTTTAAAGTATTTAATGACTTGGGATTAAATCTTAATTCCTGCCCTTTCCACTGAATACTGTCCTGAGCATTTTTCCAAGTTATTAAATGCTCAAAAAAATTCAATTCATAGAGTTGAGATTTTAGATTTACAGAAGATTGAACAGAAGGAGATTAAAGATTCCTTTTTTTTCCTTGATATTATTGCCAAATCTTTTGCCAAATGTTCTAGCAATTTGCACTTCCATCAGCAGATTCTGGGGACATCTCAATGACATTCTGAGAAGATACCCTCTTACATCAACAAGTACAAACACCCCCCCAAAAAAAAAAACTATAATAAAGATTCATAATTTAGATTTTTAGATGCCTATAATTACATCTCCTAAAATATAAAAAAGATTGATAATTTTATGTAAAGTGACTAGAGTTAAAAAAAGGTAAGATCCCTTTCAAATTCATTTTATCTATTTATTTTTCTAAAAAAGTGCTGACACACCGATCAGCAAATTATTTACTAAAACTGTCTGCGATCACGTAAGAAGAAATCATCCAAAGCTATGTAGATACTTCTAGTTACCACTCAATAACCATTCTCTCCTTTCCTTATTAACAGAACCCCAATTTTGTACCACGCAGCAAAGAACTAAGGGGGAAAGAACTATCTCCTAGCCTTCTTTGCAGCCAGAAGTGATGCCATGATACCATCTGGGCAATGAGTATGAGGGGAAATCCTGGAAGACCTTTCAGGAAAGCCCCAAAAGGGGTAGAGGGTCGGTAGAAGGCACACTGCTGAGAAAGCCCCCTTTTGTTTTTGGTCTTTTCCCATCTTTTTTAGAATGAGGACCTGCAGGTGGCTACAGACTTCTGGCATTTCATGCTGACAAGAGAACAGGGGACAATGATCACATCCAGAAGAGTGGAGCGAAAAGACAGTGGGTCCCTAACATTCCAGGAACCACTCTGCTAAGCTTGGATAGCCTACTTCCAGACTTACTTTATGTGGAATAATCTCCTAAATTGTTTATACCATTGATCCTGGTAGTTACTCATGGGTGACTGATCTTTACCACACAAAGATAAGAAGCAGACAGAACTGGCAGAAATCAATTTGCTCATTTAAATACTCATTTAATCTTCCATACAATCAACACCTCTTTAACACCTATGCTGGGCGATAGAGGCACAGAAATAAATAAGATACAATTTACAGCCTAAAAGCAGCAACTGAAGAGACAATTAAGACAAAGTTTGATGAGGCATATGGTGGGGAAGGAATGGTGTGCAGTGGCAGCATATACGAAAAAGCACTCAACCCAAACTGCTGGAAGGTAAATAGGATCAGAAAAATCTTTCCAGTTGTGAAATTTAAGTTGGGGCCTGAAAATGGTAGTGTTAGCCAGGCAAATGGGGCAGTGAGGGAAGAGCATTCCAAGGAGAGGGAAGAGCATCTGCAAAGGCCCAGGGGAAGAAGGGAGGACATGATGTACTGCGGGCACTGCAGGTACTTTACGATGGCCGGAGCACAGGACTGGCACGGGAGAGAGATCACTCTTCTTCTTGGCAATCCCTCTCTGGGCCAGACGAGACTCTGATTTCTTTTTTATTACAATAAGTAGAAACTAAGGACCAAAAGAGGCAAAGACTAATCGAAAGGTATCATTTCTCTTTTATTTCCTAACCCTCAAAATGTCAGGTACCATCCAGACATTGCCAGCACTCTAAATCAAAGGGTGAGATTCTTTCAATGTCTGAACCGTCCCAGCCCTCAGAACGGGCAGGGCTTGCTCAGCAGTGAAGTGGGTGGTAGAAGGTTTGCCCAGCACTGGATGACTGAGGGAAGGGGAGAATGCAGAAGGGCCAGGATGAGATTCAGCACTAAGACGATGACTTTGGCAGAAAATGGATGGAAAGGGAACACTAATTATAACAGTGGGGGCATGAGGCCTGCATTAGAACACTTAAAATGAAGATAGAAGTGTGTTTTTCAGAGAGATTTAGAAGGTGGGCTCAGGAGGACTGGCCAGATATGCAGGGGGAAGAGGGCAAAGTAAAGGGTAATCCCAGATTTCTGCCTTGGGCTCCTGAGAGAGGAAGGCCCCAGAGCACAATAATTAGGACTTACATGCTCTGGGAGTCCATCTCCATCAATCAATAGTTTTGCAACCTTGGGAGAGTTACTTAAACTCCATGTGCTTCAGTTTCCAGATCTGTATAATAAGAATAATAACAGAATCTACCTCAAAGGATTTTGTGAGGAGTTAGATGAAAGTTCTCAGAACGGTACCTGACATGCAGGAAATGCCGGGTAAATGTTAGCTGGGTCAAGGGTGGCAGAGATGCCATTCACTGAGACAGAGGACAGGAGAGAAGGCACAGGCTTCAGGGGAGGAGAGTAACAAGCTCAGTTTCGGATGCCTTCACCTGACCTGCCTGCGGGACATCCAGTAGGCAGCTTGCTGTACGGGGCCCAAGTTCAGGTGAGAGCTGTGAGGGTCAGATGCTACTTTTTAAAGAGTGGTGTTGGGGCGACACTTGAACAAGGACCTCACAGCCCTTGAAGAAGCAAGGCCCCGAGGCGAGAGCAGTAGGTGAGGTGCAGAGAAAGGAAAAGAACTTGGGCCTTCCCTAGAGAACACCGACGTTCAAGGGATAGACAGATGAAGAAAGACAGAAGGAGCAGCCAATGAGGCAAGAGGATAATTCACAAAAAAATAGTTCTCATTAGGTTGTGCCATCAAAATTAAAGGAACAAACGACAATGTGAATGACAGTGAGATGAGGACAACATCATTCGTTGGGAAGAAGTTTAGAGATTGGGAATAAGGGTAAGAACAAAAAGATCTCAAAAGTAGTACTTCTTAAGGATCAGCGTTTAAAGCTTGTTAATAATTTTTATAAATTATATAGGAAAACTACATAATGAAGTCTCTAAACTGACAAAGCTCTCGTCAGAAAGCTCTTTTAGTGAGCAAATTGCCTTGCTAATGAGGATAAGCCTCAGAAAAATCTCAGACAGTAATCTGGGTAGGCAAGAGAGAATCATATTTTTCAAGGAAATAAATCAGAACATAATGGCTTCAGTGAAAAATTATCCAAGCTGTATTTTGCAAATAAAGTTCTGGACCCAAGCTTTCAGCTACTAAACTTAAAAAAAAAAAAAAGCCATTTTAAATCACATCACTTGGGGTTTGAAGGAAACTGAAGAGACATCCATTGGTTCAGATCATAGAACTATTTGGGGAAGCTTGCTGAAAAGCAGATAACTGAGTCATCCAAGACCAACTGAATCAGAATCTCAGGGCATGAGGTGAGGACAAACTGCTTCCTGAACATTTTGAAACAAGCTCCCCAGATAATTCACATGCACACCAACATTTGAGAACCCCTAATCTATTTGACTGGGAGACCAAGAGCTTGAAATTGATGGACTTGGAACAATAGTAAGTAGCTAACGAGAGTGTCCAGAGCATTTCTCAAACTTTAACATGCACCAGAATCACTTAGAGGGCTTGTTAAATACAAATTTCTGAGTTCTACCCTCAGAGTTCTGATCCAAGAGTTTACGTTTCTAACAAGTTTCCCAGGAGAGGCTGCTGCTGCTCAGCTGAGGAGCACCATTTGAGGCCCTCTGATCTCTAGGAAAGTCACTGGAGACTTTTCTCTGAGTTCATCAGTTCAATGCAGCCCTGTGCCCTTGAAGACCAGGAAAGGCAACATATTCCAAGAATGATGTTGAAAACGAAATAGAAAACATGACCAAACATAAAAAAATAAACATTTATCCTAAGCCATTCTGGTCAGTTAGAAGACACACTGAACTGGAGAAGAGCTCGGACCAGTGTGGCTCAGCTGGTTGGGTGTTGTCCTGCAAAGCAAAAAGTCACCAGTTCAATTCCTGGTCAGGGTACGTGGCCGGGTTGCGGGTTCGGTCCCTGGTCTGGGCGCATTGGAGGGGCAGCCGATCGACGTTTCTCACATCGATATTTCTCTCCCTCCCTCCCCCTCGCTCTAAAAATAAATAAATAATTTTTTTTTAAAGTGGAGATGACCCAAACTGAGCTAAAATGAAATTATAAGGATGACGAAACATGTTTAGAGACCCAAGTGACTGAACAAACAAAAAGACTAAGTTTACAAAAAATGTAAAGATAGATTATAACTTTAAAATCTACAAAATTGTGACAACATGGGGGCTTAATGAACAAATTTTAGAATGACAGCATTACATAGCTGACTTGATTCTTTGACTCTCAGAAGTTATTGTTAGGTATTTGGTGTGTTATTTGCTTAGAAAATCTAGTCCCATGCCCCTCCACCCCCCGCCCCCAGAGACTAGATTTTTATTCAAAACCACTTTTGGACATGGTTTCCCCCTGGTCCCACACAAAGCCAGGGAAACCACAGAGACACACTGCAGCCTCTCCACCCCAAGGCTGCATGGCTCAGGCAGGCCGCTACCACATCAGAAAAGACAGCACTCCAGTGCTAGTTTACTGCCAGTCTTTTCTCATGTGGACAGCTCTTAACCCTGGAATACTGTATTCAAATAATTCTCTCAGCAGCCCAGAATATCTGTAATTGCCTCTGTCTACCTGCTATTTGTCTCACATCCCAAGTCCGTAGCAGATGAATTCCACTGACAGCACCTCCACAGGACTATCATACACGTTTTATATCAAATTGTCTGCAACCCTTTTCAGGCCCATTTCTTACTTGTGGTCCTTGCTGCGCTACCTTTAGTATCTGCTACGGTTTCCTCCAAAGAAAGTAATACACCTAAGTGTGAGAGCCTTCCATCACCCACGTCACTCCCACACTCACCTAAGCCTCTCCCTCTACATTGGAAGGATCTTGCCCAGGCTTTCCTCTTAGTTTCACTTATTTGCTTTTGTATTCTCTCAACCCCACCCTCCTGTCCTCCCCAGAAATAACCACACTTCTAAGGGCGCAAAATGTGGGTTTTGATCTTTTCGAAATCAGTGTAAATATCATTCTGTCAACACACATTCTGCTTTTTAGAGCTAAGAGGCAAAAACAGGTTCCACGTGACTTTTGCTACACAGACTGGTGAATGATTCAAGCTGGGTACAGACGTTCCCAGGATTTATTACTGGCTATTCTTTGTCATAAGAATGTTGATTCTGTTTGCAACCTTGAAGCTAGAGCTCCCTAAAACATTAGAGGATCTCTCATTGGCCGGAGTTAACTGGGAAAAGCCATGTGAGAGGACACACACACACACACACACACATCTACCTGAAGACAAAACTCAGAGTTTGCCATAATCAAACCCCAAATGTATGAAGCTGTTGCCCACTGAATAACTAACGTAAAATATAAACAAAGGCTCTATGCCTACCTACAATTAATAAATCTTAGTTTAAGGTGAGCTTCAAATCCACGTAATGCCGTTTAGTTTCTGAAATTATCTTCTTAATTAGAAACAGAAGACATTATAAGAATTCTTCCATAGACACAACATAACCGTTTATGACTGTCTGCTTTTCCTTATCCTAAACTGTTTATAAAACTAAAACTTTTCTTAAGTCAATCGAGCTAGGAAAACTGGATATCTACATGCAAAGGAATGAAGTTGGATCCTTCCATTATATCATATACAAAAATTAACTCAAAATGGATCAAAGACCTAAAAGTAACTTAAAACTATAAAAGTCTTAGAAGAAAACATAGAATAAAAGCTTCAAAACACTTGATTTGGCAATGATTTCCTGGATATGACACCAAGGGCACAGGCCACAAAAGTGAAAATAAATTGAACTACATCAAAATTTAAAACTCCTGTGCAAAGGACATAATCAATAGAACAAAGAGGCAAACTACAGAATGGGAGAAAATATTTGCAAATTATATATCTGATAAAGGATTAATATCCAGGATATGTAAACAACTCCCACAATGCAACAAGAAGACAAATGACCTGATTTTTACAATGAGCAAGAGACTTTACTAGACACTTCTCCAAAGAAGATAGACAAACGGTCAACAAGCATATGAAGAAATGTTTAACATGACTAATTATTAGGGCAGTACAAATCAAAACCACAATGAAATATAGCCTCACACCCACTAGGACAGCTACCACCAAAAGAAAAAAGAAAAACTCTCAGTGCTGGCGAGGATGTGGGGAACCTGCAACCCCTGGGTACTATTGGTGGGAATGTAAAATGCTGTAGCCACTGTGGCAAACAGGATGGCAGTTAGTCAAAAAAATTTTTAAAATTTTAAAAATTAAAAAATACAACTACCATATGATCCAGCAGTCCACTTCTAGACATATACCCGAAAGATGTGAAAACGGGAACTCAGATGTGAGTACACCCACGTAGAGCAGCACTTTCCCCGATAGCTAAAAGGTGGAAACAACCCAAACGCCCACGGACAAACGGGTAAACAAAATGCAGTACGTGCACTCAATGGAATACTATTCGGCCTTAAAAAGGAAAGAAATTCTGACACATGCTACAACAGCAATGACCCTTGAGGACATTATTCTAAGTGAAATCAGCCAGTCGCAAAAAGGCAGATGCTGCGTGATGCCACTTACATGGGGTGTCTAGAATAATCAAATTCACAGAGATGGAAAGTAGAACAAGTGGTCGCCAGGGGCTGGAGGGAGGAGCACAGGAGAAGGTTTTGTCACGTGTGTGAAGATTCAGCCTTTCAAGATGAAAGCTTTCTGGAGATTGACTGCCCAACTATGTAAATATACTAATTAGTACTAAACTGGACACTTAAAATGGTTAAAATGGTAAATTTTGTGTTATGTGTACATTTTATCCCAATTTTTAATGTCCAAACTTAATGGAATATTTTATACCAATAAATTAAATATTTTAATAAAGAAACAAACACATGAATAGACTTAATTTACAACTCTACTGCCTCTTGTTTATTTCACATAAAGTATGTTACCTCTCATATCAACATGTACAGAATGCTGTTAACACTGTAAATATCTTTTAAAGTAAAGGAATAATTTGTAGGATTTAAACTATAAAATAACATACAGAATGTGAGCATTGGGTATAAAGTAAAATTAATAAATGTACATGAACGTAAAGAATGTATATGGTAACAGAAATAACCATAGCCAAGCCTCCTGCTTCATCTCATGTTAATACCTCCTTTGAAGGTTTCAAAGAGCTTCACAAATCTCAGGGCACTAGAAAGAAAGGATTTCCTCTGTTTGAACCACAAACTGCAGAGCAGAACCTTCATCACACGGTTACTGAAAAATGCTGAACGGGATGATGAGAGAAGTTTAGTTCAGATCCCAGGGGCCTCCGATGCTCACCTCCCCCATTACTCTTTAGCCTTGATTTGAATAAGAAACCCGAAGTGCAACTTATTGGTAAATTTGAAGAGAAGAGATTTCATAAAATTTAGTATTTGGCACTTAGATCTCAAAAACAGATCTGTCCATTTACATCTAGGAAAAAAAATATATGCATTGCTAATTTAGACTTAAAGTTCAAAGTACAGTTACATTCAATTACAGTCTCAATTTGATCTAATTATAAGCTGCTTGAGTACCTAACTCTGTGTCAAAACAGTATACTAAGAATATTGGCATTGTTTTATTTAAAGCGAAAATCAAGGAAATAACTAAATAAAGAACTGAACCTAAAACAAAAACAAACTAAGCAAACAACTACAACAGGAACAAAATCACAGAAATGGAGATCACATGGAGGGTTATCATCAGGGGAGTGGGTGGGGGGAGAGGGGGAAAACCTACAGGGAAAAAGAAGTATAAATGGTAGGTAGAAGATAGACAGGGGGAGGTTAAGAATAGTATAGGAAATGTAGAAGCCAAAGAACTTATATATGTGACCCATGGACATGAACTAAAGAGGGGGTGTGGGGGGGGAGTGGTATGCAGGGCAGAGGGGAGGGGAAGTGGAAGATGGGACAACTGTAACAGCATAATCAATAAAATATATTTTAAAAAAAAGAATGCAAAGATTGGTTGGAGGAGAGACTACTGCACTGAGGGTGTCAGTCCTTGGTGATACTTGTGGAAGGCCAATTCTGACACACTAGATTGGGGCCTAGTCATTTGTGCATTTTTTTAAAGATTTTATTTATTTATTTTTAGAGAGGGGAAGGGAAAGAGAAAGAGAGGGAGAGAAACATCAATGTGTGATTGCCTCTCATGCACCACCCCCCCCACCGGGGACCTGGCCCACAACCCAGGTACGTGCCCCAACTGGGAATTGAACTGGAGACCCTCTGGTTCACTGGCCCATGCTCAATTCACTGAACTACACCAGCCTGGGCTCATTTGTGCATTTTTAATAGGCCCTCTAATAACATTTTGAGAAAAACAATGCGAAACATACCACCAGTAAGATGCGAATTACAAAGTCTTAGAGGTACACCTTATAAGGAAGTTCAGACCTCATCTTATTTACCTGATCAATACAGGAACCCTTTTACAATACTCACTGATTGATTTTAATAAGAAAGAATACCAACATATACATAGTCAAATAAATAATATACACTTCTCTATAAGGTATGAAGCCTAATCACTTATTTTAACAATACCATTGTTTAAAACTTAGAGTCACCTCTTCTTAGAAATAACTTTCAATATAGCATATGAACCTTCAAACACATACACAAATTACAAAATGAAAAACTGGTTTCATTACATTATTGCTCCTTCTGATTTTTTATTTAAGGTAGAGGTCCCCAGATTCAGCATCCTAGTTCTAAACAAGTTCATACTACTTTCCAAATACACACTCACAGGGTTAAGATTTGCCACCACAGAAAATAGGATGCTTTAAAGAATAGTACCAGATGATTAAGATACAGAAAAAAATGTTTAATGTTTTGAGTAGAAGATAGAGAATGGCCTATCAAAAAGACAGTTTCGAAAAAGATAATGCTCACTTGGATATGTAAGTTCAAGTGGGCTTTTTCAAAGTATATCATTAAACATTACTGAACACGGATCAATAGTAATAAGAAGACATTACCTTTGACTGCGCTCTTCAACCTCCTGCCGAGTTATCCTTGCTCACTTCACTCTGTCAGAGGAGCAGAAAAAATTTCTCCAACACTTGGCACTGCTAGGAACTCCAAGACTTTCAGAATCTACAGAAATGAATATAAAAATGTTCCACAATCATGAATAAACTACAAAAACCCAAACTAAGTTTTCCTAGTTCTTTCCTCTTCCCATTTGTTGTGTACCAAATAAGCTATCCTTGAGTGGTACGTACTTTATCATTTAAAAAAAAAAAGCAAAACCGAAATCTTTATTTAGAGATCTGAATGCCAGCCAAAAATGAGAGACTCCCATTGGGTAATAGAGAGCAGAGAGGAGGATTCCTCCATCTCTAGGAGAGGTTAAGTCATTATATGGTTCTTTCACAAGGAAAGAAAAAATGTGAAACTCAGTAAGTCCATATCCACGCATCAGCAGCACCACATTAGTTAATGACAACACAATATAAAATAGCAGAAAGGACCATAAAACACTTTCAAAAACAACTTTTTAAAAATATGTGATTGCTCCCAAAATATTCCCAGGCACCTCTGACCCATCAGGACACTGAGAGTTCCAAGTTCAGGTTTTGCCATCCCCTGGGCAAAGGTTACTTTGATTTGGTCTTAGACACATCTCATGTCATCAGGCCTAACTGGGAAGACAAGTCCCACGACACAAACACTGGCTTACTCCCTGTTGTCCAACCAGAAGACGAGAGATTGAAGAAGGTTGGGAAGTTACCCCACCTGAGAGAAATCCAGGGACACCCAGAGATAGTCAGGACAGCAGAGCGAGAAGTCTAACCCCAAACGCTCAGAGATACAAAAGACGGAAGATCATGCAAATGCTGAACCAGACCACAAGAAGCCATTATTCAATGTCAAAATAGGTGCGAGCTGGAGGAAATTTCCAAGAAAGACTTAAAAACAAACATGTGTGATACTTAAATTTAAAGCATGGAAACCATTCATTTGCCCAGTAACTGGGAGGACGTTAAACAAATTTGATACAATTGACATCATTTCCTTAACCACAATTTTGTCAACCATCAAAAAATTTTATGTTTATAATAAACTGGGGAAATGCCAATTATCAGATAAAAATGAAAAAGACATGGTCCAATGTTGTCATTACATATGACCATAACTACACAAAAGCAAGAAACAAGATACAGCTTGTTCTGATGTACTTTTAAGCATGAGGTAAAATATTTCCCCCTTCAGATGCGTTCAGGTGAGCAATTCAAGTCAGAGCCAAGTACAAATATGTCTTTTCAAGATTTCTGTCTAAAGATTTCCCAAGCCCCAAAGCATGAGCCACTTATTAATGTAATAATTTTTCTGCAGCAGTCCAGTAGATTTAAAGATGGCTCCATGAAAAGTTACTATAAGAGGCTTTGCATGTGTGTGTTGTGACCTAAATCTTCAACACTAGGCCCAGCAGGGGTCGTGACCCGACACAAGAAGAGTGAGTATGGGACATGAACAGTGAAGGGTAATGTGCGTGGTGCCAGGTGGGTACTAGACTCATCGGGGGACCACTCTGTAAGTTATGTCTGACTGCTCTGCTGTACACCTGAAATCAATACAAAATAATACAGAGTGTCAACTGTGATTGAAAGAAAATAAAAATAAAAAGTAAAGGGTAACATTTCACATGCAAATAAACAAACTCTTCACATTAAAATTTCCTCAATACCTTCAAATCTGCCTCCTTCACGCTAATCAATGAAGCATTCATTAAGCACCTGCAGCCTTGCAGTATAATTCATAATCAGATCTCTGGGCATTTAACCGCAAGAGGTTTTACAAGTGAAAGAACTCTCCTCCTTCCATAAACCCACACGCACAGTTTTATCATCATGTGCTGCAGTGACACAGGCTCTTCTACTGCCTCTTAGGAATTACAGATGGCTCCCGGACACTTTTCGGGCGATGTCAAGCCTCTCCTCCTTCGGTGACTCTTGAATTATGAAAGGGCATCTCTAATTCATGAGAAACACTTCTCCCATCTTAGTGTTCATCATCACATAACCCCCCTTACATGCTGCATTTTTAGGCACCCCCACAAGTAAGCTTTGACTTAGGTCATAAGGCATCACTGTGTATCACGAAGGGCTTTGCTGGGAATCCTCTTATATTTCACCATCGCGATGCCGCCAGCAGCAACTTCAAGGGAAGCCGAGTCCTTTGACAGTAATGCACAGAATGACATCCAAAGCAAGGTTAAATGGAACCCGAGTACATTAAAAGGACTCTCGAAAAATTCACTAGGTCTTGATAATTCACTTGGTTGTCACCTTATTTAAAAACAAAATATGTCTCCTGTTACAAAAGAGGGGGAAGTTGGCAGTTCACAATTCAGTCACACTCACTTGTCTCCCCAGGCAAGTGCTTTCCTTCTAACAAAACATTCTCCCTCCGCATAATCAAGTCGCATCCATGCTTACAACCCTTCCATGTAACAGCTATGTCACATCCTTAATTTTAACAGAGGAACAAAACTGAAAGCTCATTTCCAGAAGGCATAAATTCAGTGAATTTAGACTACTCTTGTGCTGAGTTCAGAAATCAGCTAACAGGCAGGGAGTGTACCAAAGACACAGCAAAGCCATCAAATGAACACGGGGTGAGGGGGCGCCTAGGGGTAAGATAATTAACATCCATATCGCGGATTTCTGCCTGTATCAGTAAACAAATGCAGGAGGTGCGGATTTATCCACAGCACTGAATTAATTGACCTGTGTTATAATCAAGTGCTTTCCTATAAGGTAATTAACAAATCAATCAAAGAAGACAGAAGTCTCAAACAACTCACGTTTCCAAATACATGGAGTAGACAATGAGCCAATTTATTGAATAACTTCATTCTCCAAAAGAGCTGAACTGAGACATGAGGCTCTGGTCACATGTGGAAACTTGCAGAGTAGAACAAAATATTCTACATAAGCCCTCAGTCATCACTGATTCGATTAAGTATATTAATAGTAAGTCTGCATCTTAAAATGGATGAACCTAAATCCAATCCCTGAATTTTACAGATGACAAAATTGAATCAGAGGGAGGCTAAGTGACCTGCTCAAAATTAAGTAGCTGGTAAATGGCAAAGACAAAGGTAGAATCCTTATTCTCCAATCCACGTAATGCTCTAGCTACCCATTAAGTTGATTTAATTCCACCCAGTGAACAGCAAAACTTTTAAAAGCTTTGGGAAAAGTTGAGTCAAATAAACCTTCAATCTTCAATTTCCATTCAATCAATCCCTAAGGTTTTTGCATTAATCACATAGAATTATCTTCTTTAGCCAAGACACCCAGTGTAATTTAGATGATTTTAGGA
This sequence comes from Macrotus californicus, assembly GCA_007922815.1. NCBI lineage: Eukaryota > Metazoa > Chordata > Mammalia > Chiroptera > Phyllostomidae > Macrotus > Macrotus californicus. The sequence continues at coordinate 14,452 of VMDR010012319.1, read as the reverse complement.
GGGTCTCAGCCACGAAACAAACTAGTGAGTTGCAGCATATCACAGAGGAGGAAAAGCAGGCAAAGAGAGAGCTGACAGGCATCTTAAAAATAAATCAAGAGTACTGATTTATTAAAATGAATAATGAAGGTGAACCGAAGCAACTTTCAAGTACTAAAGTGATGTTTCCCAACATGACAACTACTTGTAAGATGTTTCTTAAAGGAAAAAAAAAAATCATAGTCGTTGTTTAAGGTTCTATATTCAAATAGATTTGGAAAATGCTACAATTTTTATATCCCTCTTGAATACTCACAAAGTACCTAATGCAGATTAAGGCTCTAAGAGGCCTGTAGTAGAGAACTCTGCTTAGCTTTGTTTAACTCAACACTTCCCAGTCGTATCTGACAGCTTTGGTTTGCAGGGTTTGTACAGACATTCTCCGAGAAACAGTTCCTAGTATATTTTGAGGTGTGTTTTTTTTTTTAATCAATAGTAGATATTAAATTTCATCAGATGTCTTTTCCATAAAAGTAATATGGCTTCTTGCCTATTTTTATTTTAATAAGATGAGGAATGTCATTAATAAATTTTACTACTGAACCCCTTCTTTCATTCCTAAGATAGTCCTCACTTGTGATGGTGGATTATTATTCTTTTAATGTGTGAAAGTGCATATTAAACGTGGTATCTCGCCCAATTTTCTAATCAACGCTGCAAGGTGGGCACTATCCCGGCTGCTCTGGCTCTCACCCACTGTGCTCCAGGTCCCCTCTTGCTGCTCCTCACACGCACCTCGCTTGCTCTCAGGGACTGTGCAGTGCCCGCCAGATGTGCTGTCCCTGAGATCCTCTATCCCCAGGTACCCTCATACATCATGTCTCTCTCCATTTACGTCTCTGCTTACCTGTCACCTCAACACAGAGGCCTGCCCAGTCTATCCTACATGAAAACAGAAACCACCTCTCAATCTTGTCACTTGCTCCTGTCACCCCGACCCTGTTTTACTTTTGTTTGTAGCAACTGTCACCATCTAGTACACATATTTGGAGGGAGAAAGAGTGAAAAACATGGATCTGTTGCTCCACCAAGTCCACGCACTCATTGGTTGATTCTTGCAGGTGCTCTGGCTGGGGATCGAACCACAGCCTTGGCGTACTGGGCCAACATTCTAACCGACGGAGCTGCCCAGCCAGGGCCTAACATATATTATATTTAACTTGTATTCATTTATATTCCATTGCCCAGAGCAGAATGTAAGCACCACAAGAGCAGGGGTTTTGTCTGCTTTGTTCATTGCTCACTTCCCAGCACAAAGAATATGCCTGGCACATAGAAATTACTACTTAATATTTGTTCAGTGAATGAGTGAATAGCCATTTTATAGACAACAAAACTGAAACTTAGAGAGATTACGTAACTAAAATCACACAGTGGCAGAGCTGAAACTGAAACTCAAGTCTAACGTTCAATTCTCTACCCTTAACCATTAAAAAAAACTGACAGGTGATTTTAGGCCATACGAAATGCTCATATAACCTTATGAATACTAAAGCACAAGCCAGTGACTCCAGTAAAAGTCAGAGGAAAACTGTGTAGAGAGTCCCTGCACAAGGTAAGGAAAATAATCAAAAGAGAGCCCCCAAAGAATTCCTTGGAAACCATGGACATGATATGAAGGTAGCTCTGCTCTCTTGATACCATGAGCCTCACAGCAAGTATCCTGAAGTTCTGACCTTCATCCATATGTGTCCTTTGATATCCAGAGGACTGGATGCTTCTGGGCCGAATGGCCAATTAAACACGTGTTCACTACCAGCACTGGCAGACACAGTACCGGAAACGCACACCCCCGGAGACTAGCCATACTGTGGCCAGTGCACACACCAAGGACCTGTCTTTGAAAAATTATTTGCTCTTTCTTGGTTTCTTTTTTGGTTTCAAAAAGCGATTTACAATTAGATATTCTTCATGTTCTTCCCTTCTTCTGTCATCGGGGTACTTTCTCGAACCAGCTTTAGGCTAAAACCAAAATTTCACAAATCTCCATTTCTGACATTAAACAGCATCTTTAACTTTTTTCCGGCGCTCAGTCGAACCCTGCATTTTAGAGCCGTGGCGTTGATCCAGCACTGCAATGTGTCACAGTTAATCCCATCAATGTAAAGCATAATGAGCAAAGATTGAGCTAGTGAGGCATGACTAAATGTTTTGAACCTGTGAATCTAAAATGCAAGGCTCATTTATGTTATTTCTAAATAGTAAATAAAATTATTTTTCCAACACGTCGCTGTCAAATTACAGTCATTTCTCCCCCAGTACACACTTGAGGAATGCTACAAAGGCCTCTTTCTAACAGTTCGTTCTATTGTTGCTCAAAACCTTCCAAATATTTCTCTAGTTGGCTTCTATTCAAAGGTAAATGGGAGGCAGTAAATTTTATGGAAAATGTATGCAACTGCTTAAAATTCATCAACCAAAAGAAAGAAAGGTTTCAGAGAGACATTACGAGTTGTGAAATTGCTTCTCCTTCACTCAGTCTCCAGCTTCAATGACAGGTCAGAAAACGGACAGACTGGTCAAGTTCCAAGTCCCCTCCTCTACACACAGAGACTAACTCTTCCATTGCAAATTTTCACCTTGCTCAAGGCCAGAGTAAACACCTGTCCCTCACATTTTTACACAACGTCACTTTGTAGGGCACAAACACAAGCTTTCACACCAGGGAGGAAGCAGATTCCAGCGCACTGGACAAGTTTCCGCTCTCTTACACCAGTCTGTTGATTGTTCCCTTAATTTTCTCAGCTGTCAAGAGAGTCAAAGGAGGAAAGGACCTTTCTATAAACCGCAGAGTGTAAGCAGATACATTTGCCCTTTAAGCAATTCACACAGAGAGAGAGAAAATAGAACTCCTGTTAAGGTCTAAAACTTAGCTATGAAAATTACGTTCTCACACTTGACCAACATGTTGCAAGATTTGAATAAAATAGATTATTAAAATAAAGTCAATTGACATCAATCTTTACATTTCATAGGCTGAAATGAGACATTAAAGAAGAATTTTTTAAGTAAAATTTAAAAGATACGCTATAGCCTCAGCTGGTGTGGCTCTCTGGATTGAGTGCAGGCTGCGAACCAAAGGGTCACCAGCACACGCCTGGGTTGTGGGCCAGGTCCCTAGTGGGAGGCACGCAAGAGGCAACCACACATTGATGTTTCTCTTCCTCTCTCCCTTCCCCTAAAATAAATAAATAAAATCTATTAAAAAAAATACTCTATAAAATTACAACAACAATTGTGCCAGTTCAGAAAGGCCTTAAAATAGGGAAGTGAGAAAGTGTAAACAGCATTAACTATATTTAAAACATTTTTAAAAATTTTAATGTATATTAGCACTGAGAAATATTCATCTAAATAAAACTCAGATTAATTTAAGAAAATAGCTTATTCACCTTACATACTATTTCATTTTATTTCGTCTAGAGATCTTCATAAATATTGTCCATTAAATCCTTCATTTAATAGTATAAACAGAAAAGGCGTTGTTATTATCATTTGCAAACATGCAAGAAACTGTAATAACAAAAACAAGGAAAAGAAGAGACAGAAAGTTTCAGGAAAACTCCAAACAAAGAAGACAGGAAGTACACTCTTTTTTGGCTTGGAGTTTTGGAGGAGATGGGGTTAGATACAATAGAAACAGAAATGTAATATAGGACTGGCTTAGGTAAGCAACAGACCTGGAGTTTACTGGACAACAGGATTCCAGGTTACCCTCCAACATTCAAAAATACCTTGTTTATACCAACTTTTATGTCAAGTTATATCAAGCACATTTTATAATTCTAACAGACCAACACTGAGCATCACCACTTATATTTTGTATCTGAATCTGAGACGCAGGAAACGTTCAGAAGCCTGAAGCAGCTGACAAAATTCTTTCATATAAAATCCTTAACAGAAAACAGGAACACATCGAAGACAAGTCACTACAAAAACTAGAGCGAGAGGAAAAGATTCCACTATTTTCAGAGGCAGGCTTAAAAAGGAAAGTGTAGCAAACATCCTTGGCAGTCACAGGGCACCTTGTACATGTCTCTATTAATATTTGTTTACATTTTTATCCCTTTAGGAGTCTGTGATCTTGAAGGAAAGGACCTGGCTTTACATCATCCTAGCCTATCAGCCATTGAATTCAAATATATAAGAACCAAGTGTTCAGTCAATTAGCCTTTCTTAAATTCTCTTGACAAAAAAAAAAATATCCGCAGTGTTTGTGTTATGTAAATTTTATCTCAACTAAGAGATACCAAAAAGGGGCGTTTTTAAATTATTAAGGCAAAGCTATTCTGAAGTCAGACTCTAAGTCACTGGACTGTAACATAAGGCTAATATGTTTCACCACAAACAACAAACCTTATAGTCGCATAGATATTTCCTAACCCTACAGATATATCCAAAGTCCTCAACTGTCCAGACAGGTGAGCACACAATCTCAAAATACCCATCAAGTTTCTGGGTCAGCTGATTTGCATGCTGTTAAAACTGATTCACCTTCTTCATTTAGATACAAGCAGATTCTATACTATTAGATTCCACCAGAGGAAGCATAGACTTGGAGTGCTGTTGTTTTTTCTTACGAGAAAAAAAAAATACACTAAAGTTAAAAAAGAAAGAAGAATAGATACCAGGAGAGACTGGAGGGAAAAAAAAAAACTTCAGGGAAATCCAGAGACCTGCTTTGCCTGAGGCTCCTATCTAGTCTCAATTATATGAATCTATTGTGCTTCTGCCAAGAAACTTAAAGACTACGAGCACAAGCTGGGGATGGACCAGTAGGTACATGGCCTGGAGCTCCTGAATGGAGCTCCTGAGCTCTGCAGTTCATCTCCCTTGATCTCCTCTTTGTCTGCACTCATTGGTTTCCCTGAGATGGAAGCAACAAGAAAATCTCATTCAAGTACAAATGTGATCTTTGGCATCAGGCTCTGATTTTGAAAGGTCAAGTCCGTACCCTCCAGCACTTGAGGTAATTAGCTAACATCATGCCCTCTGTCTTAGCCCCATGAATTAAAATCCTAGAGCAAAACTGCAATGTGGCCAAAGGCCAAAGAAAGAAAATAAAAACTTCAGTAGGAGAATAAAGAGGACAAAGATATTATTATCAAACTCCTAATACTGCCATCAATAGCTTGAAGAACACAGCTTTCACACGACCCACTGGGTTTCGCTGGATGGATTGTATGGAGACAGGGCAGGAATCCTCTCCATTCTCATTACTGTTCAACAAATCAGAGATGTACAAAACCCTAAAATTAATGTAGTCCAAGTGACATTTTTATGCACATTCCTCCTAGAAATATGGAGTCACCTGCTCAAAGTTATCGTAGTCAAACCCCTGGCTTGTTGACAAAAGGAACGACCACCCCACTGGCTAATGCCTTTTCTACCCACCCAATGCCAGGGAACTAAGTAAGTGACTGGTATCTTGATGTCTTTTTCAGTGACCTCAATAAAGTAAGAGGAATGCAAGTCAGAACAAGATCTCCATACGAAGTTTCCTAAGCACAAACATCCCTTTTGTACAATGTTCCGTCCTCCAGGCCTCCACACTGACACCTCTCAGAGGCCAGCCTGCACTGATGCACATCATCTCGCTGCTGACCAAATTGCAGACGCGAGGCATTTGCAAAATAAAAGTCAATTAAATCTCCACACGCACGGCTTGCTTTTCTACATTGCTGGACAAAGGCACAAGTAGAATAAGCAGGTCACTGGCCTCTGGCTTGAACACAAATGATATTACCCTACCACATGTTACTTAAAAATGCAAAGCACTATCTCAAGTTAATTTATCACTTGGAGAAATCTCTGTGCTTTTATGACAATTCATTTATGAGAAGCTCTTAGCACAGTTTTCCCCTTGACCTTCTCCATTTATCTCACATTTGCCACTCTTCCACAGCAAACTTTTATGTGCAATTTTAAGGCTGTGTAATGTAAGTTACAAGGACACTCATCTTTGAAACCCAAAGAACAATCTAATGAAAGTGAGGCAATGCTCCCAGCTGCCAATGACTTGTTCTCTCCTGACCCAACACGCTTAAAAAATATAATCAGCTAGGGTTTCTATGATCTTCGAGGAGAAGAAAAGAAGAGGGGTTGGAGCCAGTTTTTATTTGATGGTGGAAAAATTATGTCTATAAAAATTTGTTTTACAAGCACTAAAATAAGGAACAGCAAAAAAGAAATCCACAATTGGAACACCATCCATTTCCTTCAGAGAGAGAATAATGATGTTAGGTCAGTTAAACAACTGTTTTTTTTTTTTTTAAATCCACAATCAACTTCTAAGACTTTTTAGGCGTCATACAAGTGTATTTAGAAGTAACCAGAGCATGAACTTGGTGGGAGGGTCCAATGCTTTCAGATGACAGACAAACTAGCAATACTGTTTCATGCTTTTCTCTGAGCCTCAGTGCCATCAACTTCAAACAGGGGCCATATCCTCCCGCTCTACATACATCACAGGACTAATTTTTTAAAAACTATACCTGAAACTACTGTATAAAACACAAGTATGCACGCATCCTTCCCATCAGCAGAAACAGAAACATGGGATTTCACAGTTAAAGAACCAATCTTACTCTCCTCCGTGTATACAGGAACAGTTGAGGAGACCCCAAAGCAGGCTGAAAGATGATTGCCAATCGCCCCAGCAGCTCTTCCCTCTCAAATGACTGCAAATCTTAAAACTATTATCCAAAAGCAGCTAAAGCAACAATTAATCAGCTTTTCTTGAGGGGGTTGTGCATAGATTTTTCCCAGAAACTCATGAAAGTTATAGACCCTCTATCCACAAAATGTCATATCTATACATATAGGCAGTTTGTTTTTATATTATCAAGGTGGTTCTTGGATATTATATTAGGAATCCCCAGCCCCAGACCGCTGAGTGACGGCCTTGTTAACCAGAAAGACACAGGATAAGAGAAACTGGTGCATAATGTTGACGTGGATAAGGGGATCCCAGGCTCCTAAGGGCTCCACTTTGGAAATCTCCCCTTCTCACACTCTCCCTGGACACGAGAAGCTGAAAGGTCTGTGATTATGAGTTACCTCAGCAGCATTCAGACAAATAAGGCCCTGATTGCCCAAGCAGCAAATCTCTTCCTTTCATAAACAACCAGGCTTCCAACCACCACCTAAAAATAGTGTTCACATACATTCAGTGGGTGCTTCCAAATCTCCACGTGGAAGGGGCCAAGGGACGGTAATCTAACTGAAAGGCAGACCTAGGGTATGGGCAGGAAGCAGCCAGGTCTTGGCACCACCACCGTGTTCTCCGGCGCCCATGGCTCTCAAACGTCAGTGCGCAGCAGAATCACAGAGAAGGCTTGTTCAATACAATTGCTGGGCTCCACCCTCGGAGTTTCTGTGGTAGAGGCCCAGAATTTGTACTTAGACAAGTCTTAGGGGACATTGCTGCGGCTGTTGGTCAGGGGACCGCGCTTTCAGAATCCCTGATCTGCGCCCTTAAAGTCTATTCCAGATAGGACACCCCAACTTCTCAAGCATGTTCATTGTCTCATCCAGATGCCATAGCTGTCGTCCAAGAAAAAAAAACCAGTGCCATTCTGTTACTCAGGTCAGCCCCTCACCTGTGGGGCCTGACGGCGCACGCTGGTTGGGCTGCACACTCAGAGCACCCGATAAGCTTCTTCACGACTGGTGAGGGCCTACGGGGGACTCACACACAGAGAAATGCAGACGGAAAACGTTGAGCAGTTCTGTTCTGAGGTTTCACTTTCGGGAAGCAATAAACAGCAAACTGGTGCTAGGAAGATTTACTTAAGACTTAGGAAAACACCCATTACACCAAGAGCTGTGGTTTTCCAATTCAGCCCCGCAGAGCTCCAGATGTTATATCCAGGTACCTCGAGGGTTGGGAAGGGAAGGGAGTAAAGAAACAACAGAGGATTTTCACCTCCCATTTAGGTCTCTCTCTCAACTGGAAGTTCAGCTTTTCTCTGCTTTACATGTTGGCGTAAATTACATTTTATTAGTGGTTTTACTCTCTTTTTGAGGGAAAGAAAGTTTCAAGAACACTGGATTGTATTATCTCTACGAGTGCCTCCATTTCTGTGATTCTACTGAATACAATAGAGGTTGGATGGCACATCAGAAATGTAAAAAGACCGAACTGGCCCGGGAGGCTGATAAGACACTAGAAACAGCATCAGAATGAGCGGTTAGCAGTGAGATCACGTTTGTGTCTGGTATGAAGGGCTGGGCGTCATACACAGGAGCTTCCAAACTCGCTGAGGGCCGCAAACATCTGTAAATGGCATATAAAGAACAGACTCCTGTGGTAATTATCTCCACTTAGCCCTGCCCTGTCAAGCAGACACCTTAACAAGAAGGCCATCTACTAAACTAGTAAAACCTTCCTTTATGACACGTATGTGTAAGCTACCAGGCAAGTTATACATAAAGTTACTGGGATGGTTGTTGCAGTCCACAACTGGTGACACACAGGTGACAAGCAGAGCACAGCTGGGGCGGGATGGAGATAGTGGTTTGGAGAGATGGATGACCTATCTTTTATTAGGCTTTAACTTGTAAGGCACCCATAATCCCAGTATTCAAAACCATCTTTAAGGAGCAAATGAGGAAATGGAACCTTCTAAGTGAGGGTGGGAGGGTAAGGGGGGTGAGGCATCCACTCTTGGGGTGCTAAAACAGCCTGCAAAGACCACATGCCCTATCATGGTATGGAAGATATGGATTTTGCTGGGGGTTTTTTTCAAGGATAGTAAGAGCATCTTCAAAGCCACCAGGATCGCTCACACACACCATCATCCTACTTTCTACCAATCCCCATTAACACCGTGTTTGGTTAGGGCAGCAGCTACAGACAGGAAGAAAAGACCACCTCAGTAAGTCAGGAGCTTGCAATCCAGGTCCAGCAGATGATCTAAACCACTCAGCAAAACCCATCTCTTCCGAAACAAAGCAGCTGTAATGTCCCCACTCATATCTGCTCCAGGAACCATGAGGGGTGGAGAGGGCACGAGGCAGAGGTGTTATGTATTCATTATTTCATTCAACAGAAATGTTTTTGGAGCTCCTTTAGCTATGATGCACAGCACACAGGCCCAAATCTCAAAGGGAGCTTACAGGTACCCTGAAAACTACCCTCAGCTAGCCAACACTGTAAGCTCATGTCTAATGGTACAAGGAACTATGTTAGAGTCCAAAGTCAAACTCAAGGCAGCAATTACCAACGGTTAAGACCATCCTTGAAAACTCCCTGAAATTCTTCGTAAAATACACCACTATGCTGTCTCTCATGAAGTCTAAGATAACTAACTCGTTTTCCTGGCCCTTTTGGGAAAGACTATTAACTCCTCGGGTAAAAAGCAAATAAAATATTTCACTTGCTTTTTATGGGTCACGCAGTTAAAGCCGATGCTCCAGCTCTGAAAGGAAATGAAATCTCCCTACAGACTGCAGGCTCATATCTCCGATCTCATGTTCACTCTAGGACTCTGCTTAACATATTTCAATTGTTACTTCTTGTCCTTTCACTTTTCTTTTAGCCAAGTGTATGAGTTTAATTTCCATGAGTAAAAAATATGCATATAAAGACTCCATTGTAATATCCCCATCTTATTATTTACCCAAAGACATGCTCAAAATGTCACCATTTTTTTTTTGAGTCAACATAACGTGAACCTTCTTTTGAATGCAAACATAGAGACAGAGTTACATTTATATTAACTCCAAACAAGAGGAGGTTTTTTTTTAACCAAATGAGTTCCAGTTACTTGGAGAGAATAAGGACACCAGAGAGTGCACAGGTAAGTTTTGGTAAGTAGAAAGAAAATCAAGAAAGATGCAGAATATGAAATAATTTCCAGCAAATTGGGTCCTGTCAGGGAACAATGTGACTTGTGGTGCACCCCAGAAGAGGGCGGAGGAAGCCAGAAGGGGATTCTAATGTCACAAGTCCAGAGTTCCTCATGCTCAGCCCTGCCCTCACACATTACAAAGGAAACCCCATTCCCGAGTCCTCCAGTGTGGAATGATTCCAGAGAAAGAGATGGGCCTGGTAGGCCACTCTGATTTGACTCCACTAGATCACCCAGTCAATTACATAGTCCCAACTGCTATTGTCTTCCACCCCCTGCAAGGTCACACACAAGCTGCAGTGGCTCTGGACACACCCCTGGAGGCTCAGAGACCCCCCACAGCCTGTCCCACAGCTATTCCCTCACATAGTCATCACGGGTGCCACATACTCCACACCTCAGGCTGCCAGGCACACCAACAGAGTGAGCGTGACCGTTTGCCGGGAAACTTGGCCTCTCCTGTTCCCAGAGGCGCAGGTATACCTTATTCCTCTCAACAGAAATGTTGCCTCTTCCTGCCTCTTCCTAAATGTCTCTTCACCTCACCTGTAGTTAGCCATTTTTCCTCTCTATGTCCTACTGTGGGCTTTACTGGCGTCATCCCTGAATAGGTGGTACCTTTGGCTCACAGGACACCTCTCTCTTTTGTCTGCTCCAGATTCCACCTCATCTTGATCAGCTTTTCCTCAACTTTCTGATGCTTAGCCTTCCCATTCCCCAAAAGAATAGGTGGCACATTTTAATATAAAAAAAATGCATAGAAGAAAATTGTTTATACCTGAGTCAGATAGATACCATATACGTGCCATGGCACAACTACACAATTTAAACCCTGTTCTCATACAAGTGCCTCAGCGATCTTCTGCTCCGCCACAAGGGCCCTGAAGTCATGCATCCCTGCGTTCCCTCCTTCAGTGAACTCCTGATCTGCTCAGAACTTTTCCTTGACCTCAGTCCACATTTATCACCATCTTAAGTTCTTTAGCTGGTATTTGAAATGAAAAATTTTAAGGAGGCAATTAAAAAAGACTAGTAAACCTGTTCTTGACAGGACTAGACTTAACTCTAGCCAGCTAAAATGACAAGCACATGGCTTGCTGCCAAGCTATCATGGACAGTTCAAAAATTAGATTCCAAATAGCTGATAGAATCTGAAGGACAGAGTGACCTCTATACATTTTATCATTTGCTTGGTTTGCACTGTGTATAAGATATAAAACTCAAAATATTGAGATAACCAGTTTAGGAAAAGACCTTTAATTCAAGATTTAGGAAGAGGTGTTGGGGGAAGTTACTATAGCAGAACACTTACTAACTTGATATAACTATTTTTATCTGCAATGAATCTGAAATACATACTATATGTTTTTCCTGTATTATATGCTCTGAAACACTTCATTAGGATTTTTTGTCTTGCAGAATAAAATTACCATTTCTTTGCTAAAATGCTTACCTCTCTCACATAAATATTTTAAACCTAATAATCAGAAGAATTTAACAGGGGACCTATAAAATAATTTAAATTTAAAGCATTAACGTTTTCTCCACATTTGAAAAAACAGTGCATCAGGGTTCACATTTCCATAATGATGTATTCTCAAACATCGAAAAGAAATATCACTTTTTACTAGATCCCCACCATTTCAGAAAGAAATGTTTTCTCATATTGGGAGAAAAGTAAACTCTTAAAACATGAAAAAATCATAAGCAGTCAAAAGAGCTGACTTGAAATTCCTTTTATTTCATTTGTCCATAAAATTAAAAGCCTCTTTCCTGAAATATGAAAAATGGAAAACATTGAATTTCAAGTTTTTGCGAAAACCATCCCTCACCCGCCCCCCTCCACCAACCCTAGGAAACGGGTAGAGTTTGGGCAGCTCTGCCAGGGTGTTCATATCTAAGCCCTTCCAACTTCCACCGCAGTTCTGGTTTCCTGCTTCAGAAGCCCCCGTCACAAACCAAACACTGCAGATAAATAACGGACACTAACTAACGCAGTATTACCTTGAACAAGCCATTAAAAGAGACTGAAAAGCAGCAACGAAACCCCAAACCATTTGCTCTCTCACAATAGGAAGCTGAAGACAGTCTTGTTTACTAAACATAAATCACTTGAGATCTGGCCAAATTCTTAACTGGTATTCCAGATGGAAACGTGGCAAAGCTTACATAAGTATTTTCTTCCAATTCTGAAAACAAACTGGACCAGTTTTTCTTGTTGCTTCTAGGAAAGCGATCATTTAAAGCCAGTGAAACAACTCAACAAAAGGGCTTCCCTAGACCCAACCCCTGCTCTATTTTTGGCTCCACGTCTCCCCCTTCGTCCAGCAGTGTTAGGTTTCTTGCAACTAAGTTAGCTTCCTTCTCCAGTGTCTATTTAAAAGTCTTCAGACTGCAGAAAGCAAACTCTATTCATCAATCTTAACTTCTCGTATGTTTTTGCAGTATATTCACGTTTTTTCAGGGAAAATAGTCAAGATAGAGCCCTTTCATTTTATACTTATATATGTGTGTGTGTGTATGTATATGTGTATATGTGTGTATATATATGTATATGTATGTATATGTGTAATTCTTTTTCAATTTTTAAAAAATTGCAGCGGTCTGTGAGGTTGATGCAGACCGGCCTCTCACAGAGGCTGCTGTGTTTCCTAAGGTCCATGTTCACGTGCTCCCAGGTAGGCATAGCTTGACTTCACTGTTCACTTCCTTGAGTGAAATTCATTTAGACAGAGGGGCTTTGAGAGCTACGATGTGCACTGAGTCAGTGGCTTGTTTGTGTAAAGGTGCTGTGTTAACAGCTGAACATTTCGGTGGTGCTGGTTAATTCAACAACCAAAGGTTTGTCAGCATTCTCTCTTCATGACTCTCTTCCTACTAAACGCCAGGGGAAATGCCCATGATCCTGATAGAGATCCATGACGGCCCAGAAAACCCACCCCGAGGTGAGTGTGGGGAGCCTGCTGAGATAACCGAACAAAAGCCAACGGAGAAAAGGCAGGCCCCTCCACCCCGACGAAAACCTCATTTAGTTTTAACGTGTATTGTAACAGGAAGCCCTGGATTAAATCTCAGACCACATACCTTTCAGTTCTTTATTCGACAGCCCTAGAGAGTCCCTCCACACTGCTAAACCCATGGCACACAACATCCCTGCAGACGTTACTCACATCTGCCAACACCTACATCACAAGCTCCTACTAAACTTCCCTTTAGCCTGGTTTTCCACTTCTCTGTACTGCACACACCCCGCACTTCCAACGCCCACACACCTTCTGCACCTCAAAGGAACTATTTCTTTCTTTAATGACCTCCCCAGGCACCTGGTGAAGACTTTTCTCCAGCCTGTCCACACCACTGCAGACTGATCTTGCCGCTTCCTCTTCCTCTAGGACCAAGAATACTGCCCTTTCTCCCAGGCTAGGCTGCCTCCTGCAAGGTCACAGAGCTGGCCGGTGCCAACACTGAGTAGCTTAACCACTGACTGACAATTTCCTTCCTACCCAATGCAATTCAAAATTCTGTGGCCTAAAATCAAAACACATCACAGAGCTCAAGATCCAGAGTCAGACAAACCTAGCTTTGACTTGCTGCTTACCATCCCTGTGCCATGGGCAAATACCCACTCTCAGCCTCAGCTTTATGTCTAAGTGGGTTAATAAGAGTTATTTACCTTCAACATGGAGACAGAATGAGATAATGCATATGCCTGGCACAGAGGAAGCCATCAAAAATTGTTAGCTACTTTTACTATATTATACTGTTACTCTACTACTGTTATTATTACAGGAACAACTGGCATAAACAGACATACTGGTAGGCTTCAGGCCAAATTCTGACTTTCTGTTTGTCTGTCACAATATGTTTTGTTTTTGCTTTTTCATTGCCTTTGGAGAGGTAAGCATTCTCTCATCTGCCACGGTCGTCACTTCTCCTTAGGATCGCATATTCTCATTAAACTGTCTGATCCCTGAGTTTGTGACACCCCTTCCCCCACAAACAAAAGGTCTGTTACCCAGAATTAACAGACATTATAGAACTAGACTAGGCAGCTAGACATTCTATAAAAACAATGCCTTTCTAAAAACCATAGCATGGAGCCATCAATTTCCAAAAAGGTTAAGGCCTCTCAATCAGCCAAAGGGCCTCTACTCTCCTTTGCAGTTTTATGGCCAGAACAACTTCCCAAACATGGAGAACCCATAAGGTTCTTCCACAGCACAGCATCCCACTGTTGGCTTTCCTGGCCAGGCACAAAGGCAGAGCAAATAGAACAGTGGCAGATCAGAAAACATACTTCAAAAGCCAGGCTCTTCCATAAGTACAGAAGGCCATTTCCCAGGCAATTTCTTGTTCCAAATGCACCTCTCGGAGGTCAGGATCTTAAATTCACCTATAGCATTGCACATATCAAAAATTAAATTGTCTGACATCTCATATTCTGCTTTTCTTACTAACTTAACCCACATAGATTTTCCATGATAAAAAGAGGTAACTAATAAGGAATACACACACATCTTCTTAATAACATACATCATTTCTGGGGAAAAATACACTGT